>PVKV010014522.1:28528-57168 GCA_004027835.1 Alouatta palliata
CCCCCCCATTGTCTCTCCCCTACCCCCCCCCAACTGTCCCCCGTGTGTGATGCTCCTCTCCCTGAGTCCATGTGTTCTCGTTGTTCAACACCCACCTATGAGTGAGAATATACGGTGCTTGGCTTTCTATTCTTGGGTCAGTTTGCTGAGAATGATGGTTTCCAGATTCATCTAAGTCACTACAAAGGACACGAACTCATCATTTTTTATGGCTGCATAGTATTCCATGGTGTATATGTACCACATTTTCTTTGTCCAGTCTATCATCGATGGGCATTTGGGTTGGTTCCAGGTCTTTGCTATTGTACACAGGGCTGCAATGAACATACGTGTGCATGTGTCTTTATAGTAGAACGATTTATAGTTCTTTGGGTATATACCCAATAGTGGGATTGCTGGGTCAAATGGAATTTCTATTTCTAGATCCTTGAGAAATCGCCACACCATCTTCCAAAATGGTTGAACTAATTTACACTCCCACCAACTGTGTAAGAGTGTTCCTATTTCTCCACATCCTCTCCAGCATCTGTTGTCTCCAGATTTTTTAATGATCGCCATTCTAACTGGCGTGAGATGGTATCTCAGTGTGGTTTTGATTAGCATTTCTCTAATGCCCAGTGATGATGAGCAGTTTTTCATGTTTGTTGGCCTCATATATGTCCTCTTTTGAAAACTGTCTGTTGATATCCTTTGCCCGCTTTTGAATGGGCTTGTTTGTTTTTTTCTTGTACATCTGTTTTAGTTCTTCGTAGATTCTGGATATTAGCCTTTTGTCAGATGGGTAGATTGCAAAAATTTTTTTGCCAGTCTGTGTCTTTTGATTGAGGCGTTTAGGCCATTTACATTCAATGTTAATATTGTTATGTGTGAATTTGATCCTGCCATTTTGTTACTGGCTGGTTTTCTTTCTCGTTAGTTGACTCATTTTCTTCATTGCGTTTTTGGTCTTTGCCAACTAGTTTGCTTTTGCAGTGACTGCTACTTGTTCCTTTCCATGCTTAGCGTTTCTTTCAGGAGCTCTTGTAGGGCAGGTCTTGTGGGGACAAAATCCTTCAATAATTGCTTGTCCATAAAGGATTTTATTTCTCCTTCACTTACAAAGCTTAGTTTGGCTGGATATGAGATTCTGGGTTGAAAGTTCTTTTCTTTAAGGATGTTGAATATTGGCCCCCGCTCTCTTCTGGTTTGTAGAGTTTCTGCCGAGAGCTCTGCTGTGAGTCTGATTGGCTTCCCTCTGTGGGTGACCTGACCTTTCTCTTTGACTGCCCTTAGCATTTTTTCCTTCATTTTGACTCTGGTGAATCTGACAATTATATGCCTTGGAGTTTGCTCTCCTTGAGGAATATCTTTGTGGAGTTCTCTGTATCTCTTGAATTTGAAATTTGGACTGCCTTGCTAGGCTTGGTAATATCCTGGAATGTGTTTTCCAGCTTGGATTCATTCTCCCCATCATATTCAGGTACACCGATCAAGTGTAGATTAGGTTTTTTTCACATAATCCCATATTTCTTGGAGGCTTTGTTCATTTCTTTTCACTCTTTTTTCTTTTGTATTGCCTTCTCTTTTTATTTCATTGAGTTGATCTTCAGTCTCTGATATCCTTTCTTCTGCTTGATCTATTCAGCTATTAAAACTTATGTTTGCTTCACGTAGTTCTCTTGCTGTGTTTTTCAACTCCATCAAGTCATTTACGTTCTTCTCTAAGCTGGTTATTCTAGTTAGCATTTCATCTAACCTTTTTTCAAGGTTTTTGGTTTCTTTGCATTGAGTTAGAACGTGTTCCTTTAGCTCTGAAAAGTTTGTTATTATCCACCTTCTGAATCCTGTTTCTGTCAATTCTTTCTACTCCTTCTCGGTCAAGTTGTGATCCTGTGTTGTTGAGGAGTTGTGATCCCTTGAAGGAGAAGAGGTGTTCTGGTCTTTGATGGTTTCACCTTTTTTGCACTGGTTTTTTCCCATCTTTGTGGATTTACCTGGCTGTGGTGTCAGAGAGCTGCTTGATGAGGTCGCTTGTCTGCCTGTGGGGGCCCTACTGGGTTTCTAGGGACTCCTTCAGGTTACTAGGAAATAAATTATTTTTAAGTCATACTTAGTTTTTATTTCTTGACTCCCCTTTCTAGTATTTACACTGATATTTCCTTTTGTTTAAATCCAAATAGCAAGCTCTAATAAATCCCTGCTTGCATATATTTTAATTCAGTATATTTTCTTGTGACATCACACTTTATTTATAACACATATTACTAAACTATTCATCGTCCTGATTTAAGTATAAGTTGGGAATTGCTGCATTTTAATATACAACATTTGAATATATATTAAGATGTAGTCATTTATAAAATATAATAGTCTTACTGGGCATTATTATAAAAGAAGCATCTCTCAGCATTTCTATTATAAAATCAAAAATTTTTAAGGAATTTCTGACTTGTCTGTTTCTAAATTGCTTTGGGATAAAACCTAGTATAGAAGCTATCAACTGAAATCTAAATTTTGTTATTTATAGAAGGTAAAATTGAAGCTAGTTTATTTTTGACTACTTTTTGTCACTACATTAAAAACATTCTTTTTTCTTTGTAGATTCAGGTGCTTTTTACCTGATATTTATTTATTTCCCATAAACTTAAGTGAGGAAATGGAAACTGAGAGCCACTCAAGTGGACTTATTTATTTTCCTGTGTTGTATCATAAATTGATTTATTTATTGGTAAATTAGAGACAGGATCTTGCTGTGTTTCCCAAGCTGATCTCATCCTCCTACCTCAGCTTCCCAAAGTGCTGAGATTACAGGCATGAGCCACTGCACCTGTCCATGTAAAGATTTTGATAGATTTATTTGAAAAGTATTTACTAAGTAGGTGCATTAAATATTTTCTTAGAACCACTTTGTAACATAAAAGTAACTGTATAAAGCCTATAGGTAGCTAGATCCAGATTTACTGTGAGCGGAGAAACTCTGTTAGTGTCTGCAAAGTAATATCACTTTAGAAGGGTCAAAGAGAAATAAGAACCCCTACTATTGATCACGAGACAACTATTCACTTTCGCAACCATAAAAACTGTTTCCACAATCTCATTATCGCTGATACTTTTGCAAGTCATTAACCTGGTTGATTGCTATGCCTTCCACCTTTTTGTCAGATGTCACTGCTGTTACGGTAGTAGGTGATTCTTTCAAATTACTTTTAAAAACTCTTGAGAACCAAAGTTATTATCTAATTTTGAACCTGAGATTGTGGGATATTCTTATGAAATTGATTACCTATATAAAAGGTTAACATTGGGTTACTATAGAACTTCAAACATAAGTATCTGAAATTGAAAGAGTTTACTCATTTATAAGTTCTCAACAAATATGGCTGGGCACTGTGGCTCACGCCTCCAATCCCAATGCTTTGGGAGGCCAAGGTAGTTGGATACTTGAATTCAGGAGTTTGAGACCAGCCTGACCCACATAGAGAAACCTTCTCTCTACTAAAAGTACAAAAAATATCTGGGTGTGGTAGTACATGCCTATAATTCCAGTTACTTGGAAGACTGAGGCAAGTGAATAACTGAACCTGGGTGGTGGAGGTTACAGTGAGCCCAGATCGCACCACTGCACTCCAGTCTGGGTGACAGAGTGAGATGCTATCTCAAAAAAAAAAATCATTCAACAAATATGTGTATCTTACCCCCTATGTTCCAGGTTCCATATGCAGAATATATGATGAACAAAATAAGTATGGCCCCTACCCTCTTAGATGACATATAAGTAAAGATAGAATAAATCATTCTTACTTATTTTGATCAAGTTTAGTAATATTCCAAAGGCTTACCCTTTTATAAATAATTCACAAAGCAGAAATGTACATTTGAATGTACAAATTTTTAAAGTTTATTGGAATGTGAACAGTAAAACATATTACTTTAGTTATATGTAAACTCTTATTTCCACATTAATGGGATCTTTTTGCCTTTATATGTATTTTAGTTTGTAATTGCTTTAATTGATTTTTAGGTTTTTTTTTTGTATTCAGCCATCTTAACAGTGTTATTTATTCTAATATTAGGTTGATGTAAAAGTAATTGCGGTTTTTGTCATTTTTTTTTTAAATGGCAAAATCACAGTTACTTTTGCATCAGCCTAGTAGCTTTTCAATAGAATTCCTAAATAAGTGATGTTCTCTCTGACCATGTTTGTATCTCTTAATCGTTTTATTTTTTTTATTGCATTGTCTAGCATCACCAGTTGAATTTTGAATAGTAACAGTGATAGTGGTCATCTTTGTCTTATATATGATATTGATGGCAGTGTTTCTCCTCTTTTACTATTAAGAGTGATGTATGCTGTAGGTTTCTAGTACATCCTTTTTTATCAAGTTAAGGGTGTTTCCTTTTATTCCAAGTTTACAGAGATTTAATGATTTAGAACAAATAAGATTCTCTTTATATCATGGCAGTCAAAGCAATTTGGACCAATATTCATGCTAAGGAGAATTTAAAAATTGGACAAAATATGAAAAATAGATTCTTACAAGTATCTGGGAGCAGATGAGAACTCATAGAAATAAGCATATTCTCTCAAAATCACTTGTTTTAAGGATGTTTATTGATCATAGCTTACCAGTTTTGAAGCTAAGTTCTGCCTTCATATACTTCACAGGACGGAGGGGTATAAGTCAAAATTTGGAGTCTGCTGAGGTTGGGAATTCTGCCCTGTACTTTGCTTGAACCACAAAAGGCTGAGCTTTCAGGATAGCAGAACTCCGCTCTCCCAAGAACTTGCAACACGACTTCATCATCTGCTGGATCATATAATCTTAAATCTAGAATTTAGATTAAGATAGTTCTGGATTCTCTTCAAAGCTCTAGCCGAGATAAAAGAAAGTTCTCTTTGGAAGAGGATGTTGTCAGCCAATGTATCAGTTTATTTTATTTTTTTTCAAATACATTGTTCAGTGCACAGGCCAAGATAATCAGGCATGGAAGGATGAAAGACACTTTGGGTAAAACCTAGTAGATACAATGACTATAGAGATATACTCAGTGAAAATGAGATACTGGAATTATTAGACATAGACTATAAAACAACTAAACTTGCTATGTTCAAAGAAATAAGGCCAAAAATAAAAATTTAGCAACAAACTGGAAATTAAAAATTATCCAGCAAATATGAAAGCAGTAAGATAATGGTAAAACTGAAAATTTTACTATTTAAAACTTAGTCATTAGGTTGTACATGAGATTAGATATAGGTGTGAAGAGAATTAGTGAACTGGTTGTACATGAGATTAGATATAGGTGTGAAGAGAATTAGGTCAGAATACAGTCTGCAATGCAATGTGGAAAGGGGAAATCCGAAGATGGTAAGATATAGATATTCAATGCAAAGAACCAGAAATCCAGGGAGCAAGCTTGAACTCCAAATTCTGTCCAAAAAATTGTTAATGCAATTCTTAGCATTAACAGCTGTTCATAGTCCAAAGATTGCTTAAGTTTTCTGCTATAATTTCCCATTTTTTCCATGTAACTACTTAATGAAAGCATTTACTAAATATCTAATATTTGCCAGATCCTAAGATAGATGCCAGGAATGGATAAAAAACAGTTTGTTCATTAGAAGCTCAAATACTGCTGTCAAGTGTCAGCTTATAGCTGGACAGCTGAGGCTGAATTCCTGGAAATGCCCTTTTGAAAGCCCAGAGTCAAATAGCATTTTGAGAACTGTTAAGTTTCATGAATTACATTCAGGAATAACATGGCCTCCTTTTCTAGCCTTCTTCAGAAAAGAGCATCACCAGAAGATATTCTGAAACTTTCAACTTGGTCAAATGTATAACACAAACGAAAGCTGGAATTTGGAATTCAAGCTAGCTCTCTAGATTTGTAGTTCTTTACTTTGAAAAAAGATCTGGAAGACCCAGGTTCTAGATCTACTACTACTTACGCTGACCTCATTGTTTTGTTCACTCCTTTAACTTTGGCAATTTCAACAATAATTTGTTAGATCAGACTCTGGGCAAATCATTTAGCTAGCCTATATTTTAGAGTCTTAAAAAAAACACTTTTAAACACACTCTGAAAGATTTATTGTGTTTAGAAATGTGAATTAAAATATATTCTAAATTCTAAAAAAAATCAGGAATGAATTTTAAAAATTGTTGATTTATGGGAGTTCTTTATATTCTGTATATGAGAGCGAAAGATTTTCTCAGTTTCTGACTTGCCAGTTTATTTTTAAAATTGTGTCATTTCATGGGTAGATTGTTTTTAACTTTGTAAGTCCAACTTATCAATTTGTTTGGTTTTTTTGTTTTGTTTTGTTTTGTGTTTTTTGAGATGGAGTTTTGCTCTGTTACCCAGGCTGGAGTGCAGTGGCGCAATCTTGGCTCATTGTAACCTCCACCTCCCAGGTTCAAGCGGTTCTCCTGCTTTGGCCTCCTGTGTAGCTGGCTATAGGCATGTGCCACCACACTCAGCTAATTTTTGTATTTTTAGTAGAGATGGGGTTTCACCATGTTTGCCAGGCAAGTCTCAAACTCCTGACCTCAAGTTATCTGCCTGCCTTGGCCTCCCCAAGTGCTGGGATTACAGACGTCAGCCACCATGCCCAGCCTGTTCTTTTATGGTTAGTACTTTTTTGTGTCCTAAGACAACTTTGCCTACCCCAAGCATGAAGACATCCTATGTTTTCTTCTAGAAACTTTTTGATTCTGGTCTAAGCCTATGATTCATTTCAAATTAATTTTTGTGTATAGTGTGAGACAGAAGTTGAGGTTAACATTTTCCTATAGAGATGTCTAGTTTTCTAGAACCAAATGTAAAAGTACTTTCTCCCATTTAATTGACTTAAAGCCTTGGTTGAAAAAAAAATGTATATATAAGTAGGTAGGTAGGTAGGTAGGTAGGTAGGTACATAGATACATAGATAGATTGATATCCTTCCTTATGGAGTGGCTGTTTTTGAATTCTCTATGCTTTTTCCTGCCTCGTGCTACATGTTCTTGATTGTTGTAGAGGAAGCCTTTTGGATTTGTTTTTAAAGATTATTTTGGGCATTTTAGATGGTGTGTATATCCATAGCAGTTTTAGAATTAGCCTGTTAATTTCTGCTAGGATTTTGCTAGGGATAGTGTTGACTCTATTGCTCAATTTTGAGAGAATTGCCATCCTAACAGTATTGAGTCTTTTGATCCATGAACATGAAATATCTTGTCATTTATTTAGATCTTTAAAGAATTTTCTCTGTAGTATTTTATAGGCTAATAGAGGTCTTGTACATATTTTGTTGGGTTTATTTCTAGTTTTTTAAAATTTTATTTTGTTACGCGTTGTTAGTACAAAGAAACATAACTGAGTTAGTACATTGACCTGTCATACTACATTTCTGAAATCATTTATTCTAGTAATTTCTGTGGATTCCATAGGATTTTCTGTGTATGTTATCATGTCATCTAGGAATATGAAAGCTTTCACTTTTCAGTATTTATGGCTTTTCTTTTTCTTGCCTTAGTGCACTGACTAGCATTTTCAGTACAATGTAGAATAGAAGTGGTGAGAATGTAGGTACTCGTCTTGTATTGATCTCTTAGGAAAAGCATTTAATGTTCCATAACTAAGTATATAATGTTAGCTGTAGTTATTTCATGGACATCATCCATTAGCTTCAGATAATTCTGTTCCTAGTTTGCTGAGAGTTGTTATTAATGGGTATTGAATTTTGTTTAATGATTTTTCTGTATTTGTTAATGTGATCACCTAGTTTTTTTTCCTTTATTCTGCTAATGTGATAAATTATATTAAATCAACCTTGTATTCCTGAAATTAAATCATTTTGTCATGATATATTATTGTTTTTTATTTTGCTAAAATTATTTTTCTATTATTTTAAGGATTTTCTGTCTATGTTCATGGGTGGTGTTGTTCTATAATTTTCTTCTCATAATATCTTTGTAACAGTTTATTGTTAAACTTAAGACTCTAGCTTTTTGGCTTCATATTTCATAAATTTCTTCATTTTAAGTTTCTTCTACTTTGTCAAGGTTTATTATAATTATTTTCTACTTTTTAATTGAAGTTTTTGAATTATAAATATATTTAAGTCTGTGAGTTTTCACCTACATAAATAATTAATAAATATTGTATAGTATTTATCATTAAAGACATGAAACATTGTAGCAGGAGTACTATATACCTCATTCACAGGTAAGGTTGCAGTAGTGAGTGTGTAGATATTCAGGGTTTCTGGTAGCCATTCCTCTTCTGTGAATCCTGTATGGTCTTTGTAGATCTGGCCTTTGACCTCTAGATTATAACCAAGAAGACAAGTCAGTGATGATCAGATGATGTTAAGTTTTATAGGCCCTACCATGCTAACTCTAGGGCCAAATTTGTTGGCTTTACTACTGACATTTTGGACCGTATAATCCTGTCTTGGGAGGGAAAGAAGACTCTCCTGTGTACTAGAAGATGTTTAGTAGCATCTTTGGTTGGTTGTCCATAGCAGCCTTACTTGTGACAATTAAAAATGTCTGTAGACGTTACCAAATGTCTTGGGGTAGGGTGAGGCCAAAATTGCAACCTAGATGCCAACTACTTCTCTAGGTTGATTTCTTTTTTTCTTGAGATGGAGGCTCACTCTGTTACCCAGGCTGGAGTGTAGTGGCATGATCTTGGCTCACTGCAGCCTCCGCCTCCCAGGTTCAAGAGGTCCTCCTGCCTCAGCTCTCCAGTAGCTGGGATTACAAGCATGCACCACCATGGCTGGCTAATTTTTTTTTTTTTTTTTTTTTTTTTGTATTTTTAGTAGAGACGAGGTTTCACCATGAAACCAGGCTGGTCTGGTTTCAGCCTGGCTAGGCTGGTCTCGAACTCCTGACCTCAGCTGATCCACCGCCTTGGCCCCCAAAGTGCTGGGATTACAGGCATGAGCCACCATGCCTGGCCTTCTTTTTGTCATTTATGTAGACCTAGTAGATTTCTACGTAATTTGTGTATACATTAAATTGCCCTTTCAATTAATAGCAAACCAGGAGGAGTATGGCAAAGTCAGCTGTTAGCTGCATCAAAGAGTAGGAAAGTTATGGATTGGATATTGTCACTTCTACCTTATTTGGTATCACAAGTAGTATCTGAACTAAGGACTAAACGTATATGAACTAAACATATATGGAACCAAACACTACATGGTTCAAATAACTGAAAAGTATGGGGGAATGGTATATGTCTATTCTGTGTCTGCTGCTTAGATGTTTCCTACTAATTCTTTTATTAATCAGGGTGAAATACATTTTAAAAATTTTAAAATAAGGGTGAATATGCATTCATAATCTTGGACAGAAAGACACATTACTTGTTTCTCACTTGTATGATAAATGTCCTACGTATGCTTCACAAACTGCAATGGTGGTGGCCCATAAAACATTATAAATAAATGGTAACTTGTTACAACAGCTATATTCAGAGGGAGTATATATTACTCAGTCTTCCTAACTTTTTCTCATTGTTAGAAATACAGCGGAGTTTTTTTTTTTTTTTTTTTTTTTTTTTTTTGCCATTTCCTCTCCCTGGTAAATAAATATTTGTCTGAAAAGTATTTTGTACATAGGGTTTTAAAAATATATAAAGCCAAATTGCTTCCCTAAAGGATTAGGCGGCCTCCAGAGTTTTCTTGACATTGTTGTTTCCCTGCCACCCTAACTTAAAAAAACACTTAACTCATTTATTTAACACTAAAGTGTGTAAGGTATGCTAATCTTAAAATATTATACATACCGCAATAACTACTTTCAAGATCAAGATCTAGAACATTTTTAATAGTATAGGAGATTTCCTCTTGGGTCTTTATATTCAATGCTCACTCTCAGTGGTAACCAGTGTATGATTTCTTCAAATATTTATTAGTTTTGCCTGCCCTTAAACTTCACGTAGATAGAATCTTTTAATATCTTCTTTCTTGTGATATGATGCTGTGATCTATCCATGTTTTTGCATGAATCCTCAGTGTATTCTTTTTTGTTGTTATATAGTATTACACTTGAATTATGTACTACAAAATGTCCATTCTCCTCTTGATAGCTGAGTTATTTCTAGTTTGGGGCTATTATGAATAACCTGCTATAAACATCCATGTGTATGTTTTATGGGATTCACATGCACTAATTTCTTTTGTATATATACCTAGAAGTGTGACTGCTGGATTTTAGCTGAAGCATGTGTTTAGTTTTAGTTGGTTCTGTCAAGCAGTTTTCTAAAGTAATCACACTGATTTAATCTCTAACTGTAAATATGAGAATTCCAGTTGTTCTACATCCTTATCAACAGTTGGTTTGTCTGTTTCTATGATTTTGCAGGTGTGTTTTGGTATTTCTTTGTGTTTTAAAAATGCGTTTCGCTGTTGAGTACTGTTTATTGTCTACTTGGATATCCATTTTTGTGAAATGGTGGTTCATGTTTTTTGTTCACTTTAAAATAGCATTATTTGTTTTTTCTTATTGATTTGTAGGAATTCATGATATATTTTGGATATGAGCCCTTTGTGTTGCAGTTATCTTATTTCAATCCATGGCTTGTAATTTCACTTGCATAATGGTGTTTTTTGCTGTAAAAAGTTCTTTCTTCTAATTTAGCTCAGGTTATCAAATTTTTCTATTCAGATTTATGTGTGTTTTATTTAAGAAGTGTTTTCTACCTTATGAAAAAATTCTATTGTTTTCTTCTAGAAGCTTGATTGTTTTAGCTTTTACATTTAGGTCTATGATCACACTCAAATTAATTTTTTGAATAGTGTGAAATAAGGGTTAAGTTTAATTATATTTTCCATATGGATATCTAGTTGTTCCAATACTTAATTACAATGGTATCTTGGTTATAAATCAAGTGACCATGTGTGTGCTCACTGTTCTAAACTTTGATAGCAATCTCCCTAAGCATCCTACTTGTATATAGTTACTGTAACAATGTTTAAATAATTCTGGTTGAGTGCAGTCACTCACACCTGTAATCTCAGCACTTTGGGAGGCCAAGGTGGGCAGATCACCTTAAGTCAGGGATTCAAAACCAGCCTGGCCAACATGGTGAAACCCCATCTACTAAATATACAAAAATAATAGATGGGTGTTGTGGCTGGTGCCTGTTGTCTCAGCTAGTTGGGAGGCAGAGGCACAAGAATTGCTTGAACCTGGGAGGCGGAGGTTGCAGTGAGCCGAGATCATGCCACTGCACTCTAGCCTGGGCGACAGAGCGAGACTCTCTCTCAAAATAATAATAAATTCTGTTCATGCTAGTTGCACTTACTTAACAGTTGAATCTCTCCTTTCTTCCCATGTATAAGAGTATAGATAATTTGAACCAATAATCCTTCTATTTCTGAATGTTTTGTTTCATTTATTCTTTCTTTGGAAATGGTTTTCGTTTTTTTATTTGTAAGCACACTTTTCACGAGGTGCTAACTTGGGAAGAATTGATGTGATTACCAACAGAGAGAGGCACCCTGGATATTTTGATGTGGCTCACATGAAAGATGCCAATGGCAACAGCTTTGCCACTTGACTTTCCAACATTTTTGTTGTTGGCAAGGGCGACAAACCATGGATTTCTCTTCCCTGAGGAAGAGGTATCCACCTCACCGCTGCTGAAGAGAGGGACAAAAGACTGGTGGCCAAACAGAGCAGTGGGTAAAATGGTCCCTGGGTGACATGTTAGATCTTTCTACGTAATTAAAAATAATGTGGCATGGAAAAAAAAAAAAGAAATAAAAGTAATGGCTCTGTGCTGGCCTTTTACAAATTTTGCACGATAACCTTTATATGTAACATTTGAGAATTTAGAAGCTTTTACATTTTCAATAATCAACTTTTAAAATAGTGGCTATCACTGCTTACATCATAACATATTCTGCACAAAGTAGTTAATATGTATAGTTTCACTTACATTATTTCAACTTGTTTTACCTTCAGGCCATATCACAAATATAGTGGGAGCTCTGAAAATTAGGAAAGAAAACAATTTGAAAGTCAAGCTATTTGGAGGGCAGAGATAAGAGGTTGCCAGTTATATGGATTTTATTATGATTCTCTTCACCAGAGGGTACAACCTTAAGAGCTGTGATCAGTGATTATGTTATGTGAGGTTTTTCTTTTTGCAAACTAAACTTTGTAAGCCTAGATCTCAGATACATATGACTGGGGACTTTTAACATTTCCTTTTCTTCCTGTTATTTTATTTTATACTTTATTATTTGATATGCTCCAA
Organism: Alouatta palliata; assembly: GCA_004027835.1. Lineage (NCBI taxonomy): Eukaryota > Metazoa > Chordata > Mammalia > Primates > Atelidae > Alouatta > Alouatta palliata. The sequence goes on from PVKV010014522.1 coordinate 40,763, forward strand.
GGTACTTTGAGGAATTGATTTAAATATTATCTCTCTATAAATTTTTTTAATAACCAAAAGACAATGATAATCTGGACATCCCAAGGCATGAATATGTTACCTAATGTTCAAGGAGAGGAATTAACTTCAAATTCCAACATAAAAGCTTTGACATCTCTGGTAGCAACTACTGCATTTTTTAGTTGATTAGGAATAAGGATTTAAAATTTTTCTCATATAAAAAACTGTTTCTAAAATAAACTAAGCTTTCTGATTTTTCTGTTTTTTTTTTTTTTTTAGGTTCTTCTAGTAGTGATTTATAAATTGGTAATTTTAAAAATTACATTTTGTTGAATAGGTATATCCATTCCCTGTCTCATAAAGTTTCAGGGAGAAAAGGGAGGAAAAGTCTGTTATATAATATCTGATCATTTATAGTCAGCTTCAGAATTTTAGAGGCTTGAAGAATATGTCTATTATATATGAAATTGATATGTTAAATATAATAGACATGTTTTGAAAATATGTTGGTCAGTTAATTAGACTAGAAAATAGAATGCATGTGAGTGTGGGTATATGTGTATATGCGTATAGAAATACTTCTAAAATTAATGTTTAATAGATTTTTTGGAGCAGTTTTGGGTTCACAGCAAAATTGAGCAGAAGGTATACAGATTGTCCGTATATCCCATGCCTCAACACATGCATAGCCTTTCCTGTGGTCAGCATCCTCCACCAGAATGGTCTACTTATCATACTTGATGAACCTACACTGACACATCTTTATCACCCTGAATCTGTAGTTTACATTATACTCTTGGTGCTGTACATTTTATGGGTTTTGACGATATATAATGACATATATCAACTGTTATAGTATCATACAGAATAATTTCATATCCTAAAATTCCTCTGTGTTCTGCCTATTGATCCTTCTTTCCCTCTGACCCCTGACATGCACTAATCTTTTTATTCCCCCATAGTTTTGCCTTCTCCAGAAAGTCATAGCTTATATCATAACATTTATTAAGTATATAGCTTTCTCAACATTGTATATAGCCTTTTCTGATTGGCTTCTTTCACTTACTAGTATACATTTAAGTTTCCTCCATGTCTTTTTATGACTTTATGGCTTATTTCTTTTCAGTACTGAATAATATTTTATTGTGTGTAATATCACAGTTTATCTATTTACCCACTGAAGGACATCTTGATTTCTTACAAGTTTTGGCAGTTATCAGTAAAGCTGCCATAAACATTTGTGTGTAGGTTTTTGTGTGGATATAAGTTTTCATCTACTTTGAATAAATACCAGGAAACAGGATTACTGGATCATATGGTAAGAGTATGTTTACTTTTGTAAGAAACTGTCTGTCTTCCAAAGTGGCTGTACCAATTTGCCTCCTCACCAGCAAGGAATGAGAGTTTCTTTTGCTCCACGTCCTCACCATAATTTGGTGGTGTCAGTATTCAGGATTTTGATGATTTTAATAGATATGTAGTGGTGTCTTATTGTTGTTTTAATTTGCATTTCCATGATGACATATAATATAAAACATCTTTTTTATGCTTATTTGCCATTCATATATCTTATTTGGTGAGGTGTATTTAAGATCTTTGACCAATTTTTAAATTGGCTTGTTTTCTTATTGTTGAGTTTTAAGAATTCTTTGTATATTTTGGATAACAGTTCTTTATCAGATGTGACTTTTGCAAATATTTTCTCCCAGTTTTTGGCTTGTCTCCTCATTCTTTTGACAGTGTCTTCACCAGAGCAGAAATTTTTAATTTTAGTGAGATCTATCTTATCAATACGTCTCCCATGGACCATGCATTTGGTGTTATATCTAAAAAGTCATTGTCAAACCCCAGAGTCATCTAGATTTTCTCCTAGGTTTCATCTTTTGTAGTTGTCTTACAATTCTTGGAGATTCTGTTCTGGTTCTCCTTATCCCCCTAGTCTTTTTTCTCTTTGCTTTCAGTTTTGGAACTTTTGACTGAGATACACTCAAACTCAGAGACCCTTTCTTCAGCCATTTCCAGTCTACTAATATGTCCATCAAAAGCACTGTTTATTTATATTGAAGCATTTTTGTTCTCTAGCATTTCTTTTTTATTATTTCTTAGAATTTCCATCTCTGTTTACATTATCTGTTGGTTTTTGCGTTGTTTACTTTGTCCATTAGAGTCCTTAGCATATTAATCATAATTTTAAAAAATGTCTGGTCTGATAATTCCAGTATCATTGCCATGTCAGAGTCTGGTTCTGATGCTTACTCTGTCTCTTCAGACTGTGTTTTTTGCCTCTTAGGATTCGCTATACTTTTTTCTTCATAGCCAGGCATGATGTATGGGTAAAAGGAATTGCTTTAAATAGGTTTTTAGTAATATATAGGTAAGTGCGGGGGTAGGGGGGATATTCTGTAGTCCTATGAGTACATCTCAGTTTTTTAATAAGCCTGTTCCTCCGGAATGCAAAGTTTGCCAGTGCTTCTCAGACTCCTGCTCACTGCCCTCCTCCCTCTTTAGGTGGGACAGAATGACTAGGAGGCTGGAGTTAGGTATTTCCCTTCTCTCTGGTATGTTCAGCTCTGTTATAAACCCAACAGGTTGGGTTCCGGTAAACTAGTTGCTTCTGAGAGTAGATCTTTATAAGAATAGAGTACTCCTGCATATTTCAAAATGACTACTTCCCCCCTCCTCCTGCCAGAAGCACCAGCTTTTTCTCTGACATTCACTGTGAGAACCTGGTTGAGCTCATGGAGTTAAAACTCACAACAGTGTGGGGACCCCCCTGTTAGTGAGTCCTACTGGAGTTTTTGACCCTCAGACTTGTCAACACTGAGCCTCCATCAATTTGTCGTTTACAGTTTAGGTTTTCATACTATGGCACTCATTCCCAGGGAGATTTCTGCTTGTAGGTTTCTACATTGATAAATTGTGGTTCTTCATATCTACCTGTCTACCTGTCTAATTTTGGGGGTACTGGTTTGCCCTGTGACCTCACCTCTCTTATAAATCCAAGAAAATTGTTGGTTTTTCAGTTTGTTCAGTTTTTTACTTGTTAGGACAGAGTGACAACTTATAAGCTGCTTTCATACCAGACATGATACCATCCCCCAATTGATTTTTTGAATATCCCATATCCTTATAAAAGTAATAGGAGGCAATCTAAAATAAAAAACATAAGACTCCCTCCCTCCCACTAAAAAAGCCTAAGACAGAAGATACACTTGAATAAATGTAGAGAAAGGGAGTAGGAAAGCTGTATCAAAATATCCAAACAATAGATATGACCCTAATTTACCCAGAATTCTCAAGCTCCAGAGATCATGGCAAGCAGAGATACTGTTAGAATTTGCCTAATTCTCCGCTGGCACTATGAAACTAATTTTCTTTAACTATTGTACACACACAAAAATCTTCCCTTCCAAGGTTTATGCCATTAGAACATCCACTTCCTATCTGTGTCTATTATCTATTAAGTTGTATGCCAGTGACATTCAGAATTGATTCTATGCGTGAAATTACCTGGTTTTCTTGTTAAGATGCAAATTCTGATTCAGCAGGCCGCAAGTGGGGTCTTAGATTTTGCGTTATTAACAAGCTTCTAGTAGATGCCATTGGACCACACTGCAAGTACCACAGAGGTTCCAAAGCAGCCATCAATATTTACTAACAACTTTACCAGCTGGCCTGTAGTCTTTTCACATTGACCTGGGCCATAATCCTAGGTTATCTCATTTATTTTTTTGAGACAGTTACTCACTGTGTCACCCAAGCTAGAGTACAGTGACATGAACTTGGCTTACTGCAACATTTACCTCCTGGGTTCAAGTGATTCTCCTATCTCAGCGTCCTGAGTAGCTGGGATTACAGGTGTGTGCCACCATGCCCAGTTAATTTTTTTTTTTTTTTGTATTTTTAGTAGAGATGGTATTTCACCATGTTGGCCAGGCTGGTCTTGAACACCTGACCTCAAGTGATCTGCCTGCCTCGGCCTCCCAAAGTGCTGGGATTACAGGCGTGAACCACCATACCTACCATTTCTTTTAATTCTTGCATTTCAATTTTATAAATTTTATTTTCACTACATTTTTCAGCCCTAATCTCACCTAGATTTTATCATTAGAACTCTCCCACCTCTAAATCCTGTATTTCAGGGTACTACTTTGATTTTAACTTTCTAACTTTCTTACTACCTACTTACAGGGAGCTGCGTCTCTAAACTCAGTGAGATGTCCAGATCCTGACATCATTATTTTCCCTGAGCCTAACAGTCTCCTTGTTACAGTGTATTCTTTGCCAAACCTTCTTACAGTGTATTCTTTGCCTCCACCTTTTAAATGACTTTCATATCTTCATCCTTCCTGTCTTTTGGTTACCCATCCCTGTATCAGAATTGCAGTTCAGCTTCTCCATTTTTATAGCTAGGTTGCTGAATATATCTGACAGAAAATTAAAATGCAAGAATTAAAAGAGATTCTCCAGATTGGTGCCATTACAAATTTATGGTATTCATTCTCAGTTGGGCTCTTGTTTTTTGTTTTTGCTTTTTTCATTGAGACAGAGTCTTGCTCTGTTGCTGAGGCTGGAGTACAGTGGCAGGATCTGGGCTCACTGCAACTTCTGCCTCCTGAGTTCAAGCAATTCTCCTACCTCAGCCTCCCAAGTAGCTGGGATTACAGGCACGCACCACCACACCTGGCTAATTTTTGTATTTTTAATAGAGATGGGATTTCACCATGTTGGCCAGGCTGGTCTCAAACTCCTGACCTCAGGTGATTCGCCTGCCTTGGCCTCCCAAAGTGCTGTGATTACAGGAGTGAACCACCATGCCCGACTCATTGGGCTCTTAATGCTGCTGTTTTTTGATCCCAAACTTTCCTGGATGAAGAAGGCATTCTTTCACATGGATCTTGAAAGTTTACCACTAGAGAGAAAACACTTTTGAGGAACTAAAGGAGAGATTTGTGTGTGTGTGTGAGTGTCCATGTATATAAGGATGAAGTATCTGGAAAATAGAAAATGTTGTTTAGTGTTTCCTAGCAGTTAACAAATGAAAGAACCCAAACTCTTCAAGTGCCTCTTGCTATATCTCTTCCTATTGTCAGATTAAGTCATAACTCTCTATTTCTCATCTTACCCAGGTTATGGATAATATATTAGATGATTGCTGAAGAAAGTGTTATTTGTCTAGGAGAAGGCTTAGCATCTAGATGGGGAGAGGATGAGGAAAAAGAGATATAAGGACAGTTTTTACCAAGAGAGATAATGGGAATAAAGTGAAAATGGGAAGAAAATATCTCTTAGGTGAGAGAAGGTAGATTTACAAAGGCGTTTGAGGCTAAGTCACTCAGCCTTATGTCATAGACATGAATATAAAGAACCTATTTTGTATTACAAATACTGTTAATAGACATTTCTTGTGGGTTTTTACATTTTGTACTTAAAACCAGCAGTTGGAAATCTTCTATGTATTTTTGAATAACTGATATTCTGAATGCCATTTGTCATCTATGAAGATATTTGATGAAAGAAATTTGCGTTTAAACGTTCATGATGATTTCAAGTAGGAAAGATACACAGAAGAATGAAGCACCTAATTATGTTTCTTTAAAAATGAGTGCCACGAAAAGCACTTAAAAATAAGTTAAAATGTGGTATATAAAGAACAGCTATATCTCAGAATTTAAATTATTTTTTTATTGCACACGGGATAATAAAATGTGTATTTTAATGTATACATTATATTGAAAGATCTTGTAGATCTTTAAAAAAATCTTTAGACACAGCTTAAATATCACTTTTACATTTAACCCTTTGTAAATGAACTTATTCTCCTTTCTTTCAGAGTTCCCTTTAGGTCCAGGATATTTCTCTCTCTAATTATTGAAATATTTGATCTGCATTTGTGGTGGTTGAAATTAGATCTGCACTTACTCTGTTTTCTCACTTTGTAGTTTGTAGCTTGCAAAACTGTTTCTTTTACTCCTTAAGGGTACATCAGTAGAGTCCATTAAGAAGGGCAGTGTTGAGATTGGGAAATGTAGCCCAGTGTTATCATTTGCATGTAAAAAAGGGACATTCCATCCTGGAACACAATTGCTAATAAATAAGCTATGTTTACACGTAAATGCAGTTATAGGATCTAATGGAAATAAATAGGATTTGTTTAACTGTTATCCATAAGATAATATATGTGAATGATTCATTACATAAGGGTGATTTCATTTGTCATTTTATCTCACCAGTTAGTCAGAAATTCTGTAAATATATATTACCAAAGCAGGGTAACATTCTAATTTGTTTTTTTGTTTTTTTTTTTTTGAGACGGAGTCTGGCTCTTTAGCCCAGGCTGGAGTGTAGTGGTACAATCTCAGCTCACTTCACTGCAGCCTCTGCCTCCCAGGTTCAAATGATTCTCCTGCCTCAGCCTCCTGAGTAGCTGAGATTACAGGTGCCTGCCACCAAGCTCAGCTAATTTTTATATTTTTAGTAGAGGTGGGGTTTCACCATGTTGGCCAGGCTGTTCTCTACCTCCTGACCTCAAGTGATCTGCCCACCTCGGCCTCCCAGAGTGCTGGGATTACAGGCGTGAGACACTGTGCCCGTCCACATTATAAAATTTTTGTATGTAGAAATGATTTGTGACAAATATATTCCTTTTCTGTGTGAAAATTTAGGTAATATATCTTTAGAAATCTCACCATTTAGAAAGCAATATTAATTACCTTTGTTGCTGATATGTTGAAATTGGGCTCTTTACTTTCCCTTCTCTCTTAAACATTCTCCCTTTTTGTAGGGAAAGTTAAGGGAAACCCAACAGGGTAATTTGAATTATTAGTACTCATTTAGAAATGGGACATTGTAAAATTAGCTTCTGAAAAATGAAGTTACCATCTTCTCTCAAGATTAATTGATGGGTATTAACCAATAGGTTAATTTTGAATTCTATTTCTTCTTTGTTCTGTATTCTGGCTGTTTGTAAAGCTCTCCTATCTGTGGTGGTCTACTAGCTGATGTGAGGGATTGACAGTCAATCTCGGTTAAATAATACTTATTACTATCCTTAAAAATATTTTACCCTACATGTCTTTGTTAACATATATATATATATAGGGGGAAAAGGTGAGAAAGTTATTTATCTGAGAAAAAAGGGACATTTATCCTATGGGGTGCTATTTTTATCTTAGCAAAAATTGTTTATAGAAAAATGTCATAAAATTATATTTTAGTTTTACTTTCTGAAAATGTTAATTTTTTTTGGTCAGGATAAAGACAAATACAATAATAATGATTGGTAAATATTGTTTTAATTTAATCCATATCATAACTAGATGATTTTATTTCCTAAATCTGCACCTCCCTAAGCGTGTCTCTTTAACCAAGTTGCTGAGACGAAATGCCTAGGACTCATTCTTGATTTCTTTCTTTCTTTTATTGTATATATACAATCTATTAGCAAGTCCTCTAGACTTTACTTTCTAAATAAATTTTAAATCTGTCTACTTCTCTTCATCTTTTCTACTATTCTAGTAAAAGCCATCATCTTATCTTGTTTAGAATACTCCAAGAGCCCCACTAATGATCACTTTTGCTTTCTAACCTATCATTCTTTGTCCAAGCGGTATCTAGAATGATCTTTAAAGACATCCTGCAACAGGAAGTCTTTAAAGATCATTCTAGATATTCTATCAGGCAACCAATTCATTCTTTGGATGCGTCATTCCAATGAGTGTGTCAGGAAACCAACTTATTCTTTGGAAAACTTGAAAATAAAGAGAAACAAGTATGTATTCTGCTTTTCCTCTCTCTTTAAAAAAATTATTGTTTTAAATGGCTGTAAAATTGTATGTATTTATGAGGCACAGTATGATATTTCAATACATATATACAATGTGTAATGATAAAATGATGGCAATTAGCATGTCCATTGCCTCAAACATTTGCTTTTGGAAACAATCAAAATCCTCTCTTCTAGCTATTTTAAAATATCCAATAAGTTGTTGTTACCTATTGACCCCATACGGTGCTGCAGAACACTAGAAATTATACCTCCTTGCTAGCTGTAATTTTATATCCATTAACCAACCTCTTCATATTCTGTTTACCTGCCACCCTTCTCAGCTGCTAGTAACTACCATTTTACTCTCTGCTTCTATGAGGTGGACTTTTTAAAGCATCCACATATGAATGAGAACATGTGAGTGCCGTATTTATCTTTCTGCCTGGTATATTTCACTTAACATAATGTCCTCCAGGTTCATCCGTGTTGCCATGAATTACAGGATTTCATTCTTTTTTATGATCAAATAGTATTCCTTTGGGTGGATTAATCTATATCTATATATCTCCGTATATCTATATATCACATTTTCTTTTTTTGTTCACCTGTTGATGGACACTTAGGTTGATTCCATATCTTGGCTATTGTGAATAGTGCTACAATAAATCTAAAAGTACAGATATCTCTTTGACACACTGATTTTTTTTTTTTTTTTTTTATGTATACCCCATAGTGGGATTGCTGGATCATATGGTAGTTCTATTTTTAGTTTTATGAGGAACATCCATACTGTTTTCTACCATGGTTACACTAATTTACATTCCCACCAATAGTGTATAATAGTTCCCCTTTCTTTCTATTTTTACCAGCATTTGTTCATTTTTGTCTTTTTAATAATAGACATTCTAAGCAGGGTGAAGTGATGTGTCATTGTGGTTTTGATTTGAATTTCCCTGATGATTAATGATGATGAACATATTTTTCATATACTCATCCATTTGTGTGTCTTTTGCAAAATGTTTGCTCAGGTTCCTTGCCCATTTAAAAAAAATCAAATTTTTAATTAATTAATTTTTTTTTTACCATTGAGTTGTTTGAGTTCTTTATATATTCTGGATATTAATGCTTTATCAGATGAATAACTTGCAAATATTTTCTCTCATTCTAGGAGTTTTCTCTTCACTCTGTTGATTGTCTCCTTTGCTGTGCAGAAGATTTTTAATCTGATGTAATCCTGTTTGTTTTTTGCTGTTGTGGTATATGCTTTTGAGGATTTATTCATAAAATCTTTGCCCAGTCTAATGCCATGGGGCATTTTCCCAATGTTGTCTTTCAGTAGTTTCATAGTTTTGGGTCTTACATTAAGCTCCTCAATTCATTTTGAGTTTTTTTGTTTGCACATGGTGACAGATAGGGGTCTACTTTCATTATTCTGCATGTAGATATACAGTTTTCCCAGCACCAGTTATCAAAGAGGTTGTTCTTTCCCCAGTGTTATGTTCTTGATGCCATTATTGAAAATGAGTTGGCTATAAATGTATGGATTTATTTCTGACTTCTCTATTCTATTCTGTTGGTCTACATGTCTGTTTTTATGCCACTACCATACAGTTCTTTGTGGTATATTTTGAAGTCAGGTAGTGTGATACCTTTGGCTTGTTCTTATTGCTCAGGATTGTTTTGACTATTCAGGGTTTTTTTATGGTTCCATATGATTTTTTTATGGTTCTATATTTCTGTTTCTGTGTAGAATATTATTGGTATTTTGACAGGGATTGCAGTGGATACGGTGGTCATTTTGACAATATTAATACTTCCAATTTATGAACATGCATTGTCTTTCCATTTTCTGTGTTGTGTCCACTTCAGTTTCTTTCACCAGTGTTTTGTAGTTTTCATTATCAAGATATTTTATTTTCTTGGTGAAATTTATTCTTAGGTTTTTATTTTTTATTTTTTGAGATGGAGTCTCACATTGTCACCCAGGCTGTAGTGCCATGGTGTGATCTCGGCACACTGCAATCTCTGCTTTTTGGGTTCAAGCAATTCTTCTGCCTCAGTCTCCTGAGTAGCTGGGACTACAGGCGTGTATCACCATGCCCAGCTAATTTGTTTGTATTTTTAGTAGAGATGGGGTTTCACCATGTTGGCCAGGATGGTCTTGATCTCCTGACCTTGTGATCTGCCTGCCTCAGCCTCCCAAAGTGCTGGGATTACAGGCGTGAGCCACCATGCCTGGCCTGGTGTTTTTTCTTTATTTTTTGGTGACTATTGTAAATGAGATTGCTTTCTTAATTTCTTTTTCAGCTAGTTTGTTATTGCTATGTGTAAATGCTACTGATTTTTGTATGTTGATTTTGTATCCTGTTACTTCACTGAATTTGTTTAGTAATTATAAGAGTTTTTTGGTGGAGTTTAGGGTTTTCTATATAGAAAATTATATCATCTGCAAACAGGAACAATTTGATTTCTTCTCTTCCAATTTGGATTCCCTTTATTTATATTATTTTTCTTGCCTAATTGTTTTGGCTAGGACTTTCAGTATTGTGTGGAATAAGAGTGGTGAAAATGGGCATCCTTGTCTTATTCCAGTTCATAGAGGAAAAGTTTTCAACTTTTCTTCATACAGTAAGATGTTAGCTGTGGTTTTGTCATTTATTGCCTTTACCGTGTTTAGATGAATACCTTCTGTACCTAATTTGCTGAGAATTTTTATCATGAATGGCTGGCCAATTTTGTTAAATGCTTTTTCCTTATTTCTTGAGATGGTCATATATTTTTTGTTCTTTCTGTCTAATGTGATATATCACAATTTGATACATGTGGTAAACCATCCTTGCATTGCTGGGATGAATCCTACTTGATCATAGTGTATCATCTTTTGAATGTGCTGTTGGATTTGGTTTGCTAGTATTTTGTTGAAGATTTTTACATCTGTCCTCATCAGGGATATTGACCTGCAGTTTTGCTTTTTTGTTGTGTCTTGTTTGGTTTTGGTATCAGGGTAACGCTGATACCAGACTCATAGAATGAGTTTGGAAGCTCTCCTCCACTTCAACTTTTTGAAAAACTTTGAGAAGAATTGGTGTTAATTCTTCTTTAAGAGTTTGAGGCCAAGTGTGGTGACTAATACCTGTAATCCTAGTACTTTGGGAGGCCTAGGTGGGTGGATTGCTTGATCTCAGGAGCTTGAGACCAGCCTGGGCAATATGGTGAAACCCTGTCTGTATAAAAGATACAAAAACTAGCCAGATGTGGTGGCTTGTGCCTGTAGTTCCAGCTACTTGGGGGGCTGAGGTCAGAGGATTGCTTGAGCTTAGGAGGCAGAGGTTGCAGTGAACTGAGATTCTGCCACTGTACTTCAGCCTGGGTGATACAGAGTGAGAACCTGTATGAAAAAAAGAGATAGAGAGTTTGATAAAACTCAGCAGTAAAGCATTTTAATACCAGATTTCCTTTGATGTGAGACTTATTATTACTGATCCGATCTAATTACTCATTATTGGCCTGCTCAGGTTTGCTATTTCTTTCTGGCTCAATCTTGGGAGATTATATTTGTCCAGGAATTAATCTATTTCTTCTTGGTTTTCCAATTTTTTGGCATATATTTGTTTATAATAGTCTTTAATGATCCTTTGTATTTATGTGGTCTTGGTTGTAATTCCACAATTTCATTTCTGACTTTATCTGGGTCTTCTCTCATTTTTCCTAGTATAGCTAATAGTTTGTCAAATTTGCTTATCTTTAAAAAACACTTTTTGTTTCATTGATCTTTTGTATTTTTTAAAGTCTCCATTTACTTTCACTCTAATATTTATTATTTCTTTCCTTCTAGTAATTTTGGTTTTGATGTGTTCTTTCTTTTTTAGTTCCTTGAAGTGCATCATTATGTTACGTATTTGAAATCTTTCCACTTTTTTTGATACAGGTGTTTCTTGACTGTAAACTTTCCCCTTAGAACTGCTTTTGCTGTATTTTACAGGTTTTGATAGGTTGTATTTTTTGTATTTGTTTTATGAAATTTAAAAATTTCCTTTTTAATTTTTTCCTTGACTCATTGGTCATTCAGGAGCATGTTGTTTAATTTCCCCGTATTTGTATTATTTCCAAAGTTCATCTTGCTATTGATTTTTTTAGTTTTATTCCATTGTGGTCAGAGGAGATAGTATACATTTTTTCAGTTTTTAAAAATTTGTTGAGATTTGTTTTGTGGCCTGACATATGGCCTGTCTTGGAGAATGGTCCATGTGCTGATGAGAAGAATATGTATTCTCCAGCTGTTGAATGAAATGTTCTGTTATGTTTGTTAGGTCCATTTGGTCTATAGTGCAGTTTAAGTCTGATGTTTCTCTGTTGATTTTTTTGTTGTGATTGTTCATTGCTGAGAATTGGGTGTTGATGTCCTCAACTATTATTGTATTGGATTCTCTCTCTTCCCTTAGGCTGAATATTTGCTTCGTACATTTGGATGCCTTGGTGTAGGGTGCCTAGATATTTACAATTGTTATATCCTCTTCCTGCATTGATCCCTTCATGATTATATAATGATCTTTTTTGGTCCTTTTAAAAAAGTCCATTTAGTCTTATGTAAGTATAGTTCTTCCTGCTTATTTATTTATTTATTTGAGACAGAGTCTTTCTTTGTTACCTAGGCTGGAGTGGAGTGGAGCAATCTCAGCTCACTGCAACCTCTGCCTCCCAGGTTGAAGCGATTTTCCTGCCTAAGCCTCCTGAGTAGCTGGGATTACAGGCGTATACCACTACACCAGACTAATTTTTGTATTTTTAGTAGAGATGGGGTTTCACCATGTTGGCCAGGCTGTTCTTGAACTCCTGACCTCAGGTAATCCACCCACGCAGCCTCCCAAAGTGCTGAGATTACAGACATGAGCCACCATATGGGGTCCTGCTTTGTTATTTTCATTTGCATGGAATGTTTTTGGCATCATACTTTGAGTCTGTCTTGGAATCTTTTTTCATCCCATACCTTTCAGTCTGTCTGTCTTTACATGTAAAGTGAGTTTCTTTCAGGCAAAATACAGTTGGGAGTTTAAAAAAAAAATCTGTTCAATCACTCTGTATCTTTAATTTGGGAATTTAATCTACTAACAGTCAAGGTTATTGTTGATACATTGAGAACTTACTCCTGCTATATTGTTAATTGTTTTTCAGTTGTTTTGAATTTCCTTTGTTCCCTTTTTTCCTCTCTTGTTTATCTTTGCAGTATGGTCAGTTTCTGTAGTGATAAGGTTTGATTTCTCTCTCTTTTTCAGTTGTGTGTCCTACCTGAATTTTATACTTTATATTGTTTTCATGAGACAGTTATTGTCCTCTTGCTTCCAGATGAAGGATGCCTTTAAGCATTTGTTGGAAAGCTGGTCTTTTTGCTTGCCTAGGAAATACTTTATTTTATCTTTATTTCTGATTTTTGCTGGGTGTGGTATTCTTATGTGGCAGTTTATTTTCTTTTCGCAGTTTAAATGTATCATCCATTGTCTTCTGGTGGGTGAGCTTTATGCTGAGAAATCTAGTGGTAAATGGTGATTTCCTTATATGTAACTTGGCAGTATTTCCCCCTGCTTTTTGAATTATCTCTTTTTCTTTTATTTTTGGTATTTTGATTATAATCTGGCTTGGAGACTACCTTTTTGGCTTGATAGTATTTGGGGACTTTTGAGCTTCTTGGTTTGAATGTTCATAACTCTCCCATTACTTGGGAAACATTCAGCTCTAGTTTTATTAAATATATTTCTGGTACCATTCTTTTTTTTCTTGCATTTTAGGTTTTGGGGTACATGTGAAGAACATAAAGATTGTTGCATAGGTACACACATGGCAGTGTGATTTGCTGCCTTTCTCCCCATCACCTATATCTGGCATATCTCCCCATGTTATCCCTCCCCAATTAGCCACTCCCCGCTGTCCCTCCCCTATTTGCCCCCAACAGACCCCAGTATGTGATACTCCCCTGCCTGTGTCCATGTGTTCTCATTGTTCAACACCCACCTATGAGTGAGAACATGTGGTGTTTGATTTTCTATTCTTGTGTCAGTTTGCTGAGAATGATGGTTTCCAGATTCATCCATGTCCCTACAAAGGACACGAACACATTGTTTTTTATGGCTGCATAATATTCCATGGTGTATATATGCCATATTTTCCCTGTCCAGTCTAACATCGATGGGCATTTGGGTTGGTTCCAGGTCTTTGCTATTGTACACAGGGCTGCAATGAACATTTGTGTGCATGTGTCCTTATAATAGAACGATTTATAATCCTTTGGATATATACCCAGTAATGGGATTACTGGGTCAAATGGAATTTCTATTTCTAGGTCCTTGAGGAATCACCACACTGTCTTCCACAATGGTTGAACTAGTTTACACTCCCAACAGTGTAAAAGTGTTCTTATTTCTTCACATCCTCTCCAGCATCTGTTGTCTCCAGATATTTTAATGATCACCATTCTAACTGGCGTGAGATGGTATCTCAATGTAGTTTTGATTTGCATTTCTCTAATGACGAGTGATGATGAACATTTTTTTCATATGTTTGGCCTCATATATGTCTTCTTTTGTAAAGTGTCTGTTCATATACTTTGCCCATTTTTGGATGGGTTTATCTGTTTCTTTTAAATCTGTTTTAGTTCTTTGTAGTTTCTGGATATTAGCCCTTTGTCAGATGGGTAGATTGCAAAAATTTTTTCCCATTCTGTTTGTTGCCGATTCACTCTAATGACTGTTTCTTTTGCTGTGCAGAAGCTGTGGAGTTTGATTAGGTCCCATTTGTCTATTTTGGCTTTTGTTGCCAATGCTTTTGGTGTTTTAGTCATGAAGTCCTTGCCTATGCCTATGTCCTGAATGGTTTTGCCTAGATTTTCTTCTAGGGTTTTTATGGTGTTAGGTCTTATGTTTAAGTCTTTTATCCATCTGGAGTTAATTTTAGTGTAAGGTGTCAGGAAGGGGTCCAGTTTCTACTTTCAGCACATGGCTAGCCAGTTTTCCCAACACCATTTATGAAACAGGGAATCCTTTCCTCATTACTTGTTTTTATCAGGTTTGTCAAAGATCAGATGGTTGTAGATGTGTGGTGTTGCCTCCAAGGCCTCTGTTGTGTTCCATTTGTGTATGTGTCTGTTTTGGTACCAGTATCATGCTGTTTTGATTACTGTAGCCTTGTAGTATAGTTTCAAGTCAGGTAGTGTGATGCCTCCAGCTTTGTTCTTTTTGCTTAGGATTGTCTTCACTATGCGGGCTCTCTTTTGGTTCCATATAAAGTTTAAGGTGGTTTTTTCCAGTTCTGTGAAGAAAGTCATTGGTACCTTGATGGGGATAGCGTTGAATCTGTAAATTACTTTGGGCAATATGGCCATTTTCACGATATTGATTCTTCCTAACTATGAGCATGGAATGTTTCTCCATCTGTTTGTGTCCTCTCTTATTTTGTTGAGCAGTTGTTTGTAGTTCTCCTTGAAAAGGTCCTTTACATCCTTTGTTAGTTGTATTCCTAGGTATTTTATTCTCTTTGTAGCAATTGTGAATGGCAGTTAGTTCTTGATTTGGCTCTTTTTAAGTCTGTTGGTGGTGTATAGGAATGCTTGTGATTTTTGCACATTGATTTTGTATCCTGAGACTTTGCTGAAGTTGCTTATCATCTTAAGGAGATTTTGGGCTGACACAATAGGGTATTCTAAATATACAATCATGTCATCTGCAAATAGAGACAATCTGACTTCCTCTTTGCCTGTTTGAATACCCTTTATTTCTTTTTCTTGCCTGATTGCTCTGGCTAGAACTTCAATACTATATTGAATAGGAGTGGTGAGAGAGGGCATCCTTGTCTAGTGCCAGATTTCAAAGGGAATGCTTCCAATTTTTGTCCATTCAGTATGATATTGACTGTTGGTTTGTCATTAATAGCTTTTATTATTTTGAGATATGTTCCATCAATACCTAGTTTATTGAGGGTTTTTAACATAAAGCGCTGTTGAATTTTGTCAAAGCCCTTCCCTGTATCTATTGAAATCAGAATGCCTTTCCTCCTACAGAGGATTGCACTTCCTCATCACCAATTGATCAAGGCCTGATAGAGAATGAATGTGAGGAATCAATAGAATCAGGCTTAGAAGGTGGATAATGAGAAACTTCTGTGAGCTAAAAGAACATGTTCTAGCCCAATGCAAGGAAACCAAGAACCTTGAGAAAAGGTTTCACGAAATGTTCATGAGAATGGACAATTTAAAGAGGAATATAAGTGAATTAATGGAGCTGAAAAACACAATACAAGAACTTCGCGAAGTATACTCAAGTTTTAGCCGTCGAATTGATCAAGCAGAAGAAAGGATTTCAGAGGTCGAAGACCAACTTAATGAAATAAAATGAGAAGACAAGATTAGAGAAAAAAAGGGTAAAAAGGAATGAGCAAAGTCTCCAAGAAATATGGGACTATGTGAAAAGACCTAATCTACGTTTGATAGGTGTACCTGAATGTGACGAAGAGAATGAATCCAAGCTGGAAAATATTTTTCAGGATATTATCCAGGAAAACTTTCCTAACCTGGCAAGGCAAGACAATACCCAACTCCAGGTAATACAGAGAACACCACAAAGATATTCCTCAAAAAGAGCAACCCCAAGGC
>PVKV010014523.1:0-57087 GCA_004027835.1 Alouatta palliata
ATCGAGTGAGACTCAACTCCCAGAATAAAACCAGTCCAGTCTTCTGGTGCCGGGAAGACTGGCCCAATCAGGAAATGAGGAAGATCTACACCACGGTGCTGTTTGCCAACATCTACCTGGCTCCCCTGTCCCTTATTGTGGTCATGTATGGAAGGATTGGGATTTCACTCTTCAGGACTGCAGTTCCCCACACAGCCAAACAGAACCAAGAGCAGTGGCACGTGGTGTCCAAGAAGAAGCAGAAGGTCATTAAGATGCTCCTGATTGTGGCCCTGCTTTTCATTCTCTCGTGGCTGCCTCTGTGGACTCTAATGATGCTCTCCGACTATGCTGACCTTTCTCCAAATGAACTGCAGATCATTAACATCTACATCTACCCCTTTGCACACTGGCTGGCATTTGGCAACAGCAGTGTCAACCCCATCGTTTATGGTTTCTTCAATGAGAATTTCCGCCGTGGTTTCCAAGAAGCTTTCCAGCTCCAGCTCTGCCAAAAAAGAGCAAAGCCTAAGGAAGTCTATGCCCTAAAAGCTAAAAGCCATGTGATCATAAACACATCTAATCAGCTTATCCAGGAATCTGCATTTCAAAACCCACATAGGGAAAACTTGCTTTATAGGAAAAGTGCTGAAAAACCCCAACAGGAATTAGTGATGGAAAAATTAAAAGAAGCTACCAACAGCAGTGAGATTTAAAAGAGCTAGTGTGATCGTCCTAACTCTACTATGTGTTAGATATTTAAATACCATTGCTTTTTGTGGCTTTGCACTTCAAGTTTTTCAAAGAATGTTCTAAATGAAACATTTACTGAAAGCCCTCTCTGCCACAAAAAAATAAACAAAAATCGTCATAAGCTCATAAACAATCTTATGCTGTATAAAAATACTTACAGTGACTCATACATGTTTGCATGAATAAATACATTTCTAGAGAACAGTCTACAAAGCCTCATCTTTCCCAACTTAACCATTTGTGTATGAGTCAAATCAAGCCCACGTTTGTGTACGTCTGTGTGTGTGTGTGTGTGTGTGTGTGTGTATTTTCCCCAAATGGTGATGAGCAGTGCTTTGCATGAAGCCATATTTTATTAATTTCTCCTTTGATTTTGGATTCAAAATCCAAAATTAATAAAAATGTAGACTACAGGATTATTAATCTGCTTATGTCTTTAAAATGTACTTAGTTTTCTAAGAAATACATTCGATCACATGAAATTCTTTGTTACTGATTTTCTCATCTTCATTACTTCATTAGGGTTAATCTACAAAGGCAAGATATTATAGGTCCATGGGTAATTATACCACAGAGGACCTCACTTCCTGTGTGTTGGAACTGTAGTAGCAAATAAAGGGACACGTATTTCTTTATATTTAAAAACTGATTTTTTTTTTTGAGACAGCATCTCACTCTGTTGCCCAGGCTGGAGTGCAGTGGTGTGGTCTTGGCTCACTGCAACTCCTGCTTTCTGGGTTCAAGCTGTTCTCCTGACTCAGCCCCGCTGAATAGCTGGGATTACAGGCACACACCACCACACCTGGCTAATTCTTGTATTTTCAGTAGAGATGGGGTTTCACCTTGTTGGTCAGTCTGGTCTCCAACTCTTGACCTCATGATCTACCTGCCTTGGCCTCCCAAAGTGCTGGGATTACAGGCGTGAGCCACTGTGCCAGTCCTAAAAGTTGATTTTTAAAGAAGAGTACAAAGGAGTTTTATTGGCTTTTTCATATTTTCATAAATGAAGTTTATGCCCTAGCTGAAAATGCATTTGTTACAGAGCTGATTGAGGACTCCAACTCAATGCCTTTTTCTAACAGAATCTCTGATGTCAAGAAACAAACCCTTTAATAATGCAGCAGTTAGCAGAAAAATGGCACCTTTCCTTTGAAGTGTTTAATCATAGATGTTTAACAATAATCATAAAACTCTCACGTAGAGAGCAAGAACAATTATTTCAAATTTTCCACAGAGCACATTTAAATCCAGCACCCTGGGTTTAGTAAATTAGTATTATTGTTTAAAAAATAATGGACAACCCCTGGATTCAGCTATGTTAGAATTATCTAATGATAATAGTTGTCAATGTTAGCTTTTATTTTAGGGTGAGGTAAGTCCCTAGAAAATTGGAAATTATAACAAAACAGTTTGGCAAATAAAAATAAATTTCTGGAAGTGAAGCTATTATATTTTTTTCAGTCATTTTTGTGGTTCAAACTAAAAGCATTTGCTGTGGTTTGGATGTGGTTTGTCTCCACCAAAACTCATGCCAAAATTTGATTCCCAATGTGGCAGGGTGGGGAGTTGGAACCTAGTGGGAGGTGTTCAGATTATGGGGCACCACCCTCATTAATAGATTAATGTCATTTCACAGGAGTGAGTTCTCACTCCTGTGAAACTTGATTCATTGTGGCAAAAGTGGGTTGTTATAAAGCAAGGTTCTTCCCATGTTCTATGTCTCTTTGAACATGCCCGCTCACTTTTCTGCTTCTCTGCCATGTTGTAACATAGGACATGACCCTCACAAGAAGCCAAGCAGATGCCAATGCCATGCTATTAAACCTTCCAGTCACCACAGCTGTGAGCAAAATAAACCTCTTTTCTTTGTAAATTACAAAGCCTCAGAATTCCATTATAACAACACTAAATGGAATAAGACAACTTTTCAACATTCTAGTCTTTTGAGAAATAATTAAGTTGTTTGTTGTTGTTGTTTTGTTTTGTTTTGACAGAGTCTCACTCTTTTGCCCAGGCTGGAGTGCAGTGGTGGGATCTCAGCTCACTGCATCCTCTGCCTCCCAGGTTCAAGTGATTCTCCTGCATCAGCTTCCCAAGTAGCTGGGATTACAGGTGTGCAGCACTGCACTGGGCTAATTTTTGTATATTTTTAGTAAAGATGGGGTTTCACCATGTTGGCCAGGCTGGTCTTAAACTCCTGACCTCAGGTGATCCACCCGCCTCGGCCTCCCAAAGTGCTGAGATTACAGGTATAAACCACCACACCCAGTCAATTGTTGACCCTCAGCCTCCCAAAGTGCTAGGATTACAGGTGTGAGCCACCACACCCAGCCAATTGTTATTTGAATTGAACTATGTGTTCTTTGAATATACAAGTATTATTTCCTGCAATTATGAAGGGCAGCTCTTAAAAGTTGTAGGTATAGAATTTGATCATATATTCTTTTACCTTGATTTACTGAAATATTATTTACAATCAGTGTACTCAGACATAGATTATTTTGGTGTCAACTATCACTTTCTTATGGGCCTCCTCACATGGATACACATTCTACCAGCACTTGAAACTCATTATACCTAATTTGCATGTCCTACCACTCATCTGTCTGCTTTTATCACCTTCTATCTCCTGTTACCTCTTCCCTAATGGTTGCAAAACTTTCCTTACTGTATCTTATCCTGACATTCAGACTTGCATCTTTTGATTATTTCTGTAGTTGGCAAAGGCATCTTCCTGAAGTGGAGGACTAATTTGCTTTCTTTCATTAATAAATAATTTGGCAAATGTTAGTAAGTCTCTGGGAGTGAATCTATTATATTTTTAATAATAGTTCTCTCTTTTATAATAGGCTCTTTGACTATTAAAAGATATGTATTCCCAAAGCCCACCATGGCCTGGCCCTCATCTCCTGGTTATATCTCTGACACAAATTGTTTTCAAAACTCAAGTCAGAAATGGTCAACCTAGATTGTTGTGGATTTTTTTTTTCTCATTTATTACTTATTCACTGCTTTACTCCCTTATTTGACTATCTTTTATCCAAGATCTGTTCAAAAGCCACCTCTCTCAGAAAGTCTGCGTTCTTACAGCAGAAACGGTTACTCCTTTTTCTAAGTACTATGTACCTCTTATATGTGACAGCCTAACTTGTAATTGTTTTGTCTTGTGCTTGCAACTAGAATATAAATTTCTCAAGGGCATGATGAATTAGGCCTTATTTATCTTTAGATCCCCTTGTGTCGATCACAGTAATAGGCAGTAGACATATTGTTAGATAATTGCCACAGGCAAAAATCATCCGTCATGTTGCTTAAGAGGAGTGTCTAATTCTGAACAAGTAGAATTCTGCATACAGATTCTAGTATATCTGTTACAGACAAAGGAGAACTTTTCTATAAATTCAAACAACAAAATAGGAGATAAAGAACGCTAAAATGTCTTGAACATGCACAGTCACTAAGATATAGATTATGTAGTCATTCATGCTTTGCTACCTAGTAGTTTGGTGCTTTGTACAGGCAAATTTTCTATGCCTGAATTTTCTTACCTGTAATACAAGAATATTAGTAGTTCCTTCCTCCTGGCTTGCTGTGAATATTGAGTGATGGGGGGATGTTTGTATGATAAAAAGCAGAAAAACTGTAACTTAGCAAAGGCTAACTGATTGTTGCTGTTTCAATGCTAGTGAAAAGTATTAATAGTAGTAGTTCTAATAGTCTCAATTCCATTCTAGGTTATGTTGTATATGTTTGATAGCCCTCACTAGAGCACTACAAGGTATGTATCATTCCCATTTTATAGATGAGAGTACCAAGTCTAAGAGAAGCTGGTTTATCCAAAGTCATAAAGCTTGAAAGTGGTACAAATGAGTTTGTAACTCAGAACAAATTCCAAAACTTTATTTTTTCCTTCTATATCATATCATCTGTGTGTTATGATGAACTTATTTGGACTACTTTTTAACCACTTCTTCCATCACCATTTTTCTGATTGTGAAATAACACCTGGGATACTTATAGAATTTGTGAGAAACACAGAATAGCACAAAGATTGCACATAATCCCTCTAGCAAGAAGCAGGAAAAAAACTGAAAACACGTATTTCAGCTAGCACTTATATCACTACCTTGTACATAAATTTTTGCCAATAGTGATTATTTCCTAAAGGTAAATTCTAGCAGCAAAATTACTAGGAAGAGCATTTCTGTAATACTTTTGATATGTACCCTGTTATTTTTCTAAATATTAATATAAAATTCCAGTTTTGTGGTTGATCATCTCACAATATTTTGAACACATAAATTTTTCTTCAACTTCGATACTTATATATGTGAAAAAGCATTTAAATTTGTTGCTTTGATTACTAGTGTAGTTGAACATTGCTCTGTTTCTTACTAATTTATATTTCTTCCTCTTCCTATTCTTTGGCCATTTTCTTAGTGTATTTTTTGTTTCCTTTTGTATTTTTATTCATTGCTATGCATTTTTCTGTATTTGAGGCATAGCACCTTCAATGACAGGCAGAACAATCTTTCTAAAATACAAATTAGATGTCACTTTCTCATTTCAAAGCCATCAATAGTTTCCTTTCAAATTAGGAAAAAAACAAACTCTAAGGCTTACATACATTTACTTTTTCTGTCCGTGCCTACCTTTTAACCTCATCTTGAACTCAACACTCATCATTCACACAGACTGTCTCTTTCTCTGACATTGTCTAGCCCTTTGCTGCTTCTGTGTTCTGCACCTGTGTTCTTCCTGCCAGGAATGTCCTCCTCATTTCCCTTCACACACCAGCTCCCTCTTAGCCTTCAGTGTTCAACTGAAACCCGACCTGACCCTTGCCTATTTCCTCCATAACACTTCTAATTATCTGCAATTATCTTCAAAATTAATTTAATTATTTGTTTAATATCTATATCCCCTACCAAGAAGCAAAATCCGTAAGGGCAAGGATTTTTGTCTTGTTCATCATTGTATCATTCAGTGTCTAAGAGAGTGCTTGGCTCATAATGGACACATGATAAATATTTGAGCAAAGTTAACTGGTTGCAAATATTTTCCAGTTTTTAATTTTTGTTAAATTTATTTATGAATATGTTTTATTTTTACATATTGAAATCATTCAGAACATAATAGAAACATTAAATAATATACAAAAGCAGATAAAATAATTCTTTATTCTACTGTAACTGATAATTATTCTGGCTGTCATTTGGGGGAATGGGTACCTGCTTTCTTACACTATGATTCTGGGGCATATACTTCAGTACCTTTCTATGTACTTAGTGTATCAAAGACATGTTTGATGTTAATAGTCATCAAAATATTTTGTTTATTTTCAATCCACTTTCATTATGTATTAAACTTCTTCCCTGTACCTGGAAATGTGAATTATTTCTTAAATTTTATGAAATGAAACAGTTATTTACACCTTGTAAAATATTGGGCATAATTATAATCATCTTACAACACACTTTCAAGAAATACAATTGCTTGGCCAAAATGCATGTACATTTCTTAATGTTTTAATGCAGATTGTCAAATATGTCTTTAAAAGATTTTTGACATTTAACACTTCACTTAGTGATATAAAACTTTGTTCACTCCCTGTCAAATACTACACATTCCATAAAACTACTTGTTTTGCCAATTTGATAAGAAAGAACTTGTATCCCCATGTATATTGCTACACAACTGAACATTAAAAATTAATCTATATTTAACTTGATTCATTTGTATTCATTTGTCGTCACTTGCATTCATTTGCATTTCCTCCTCAGTCAATTCCCTCTTCATGGTTTTTGCCCACATCTCCATTTATTTTTCTTAGCAACTTGTAAGCACACTCACTAATTCAAGATATTAATCTTTGACTAGGAGACAGATAGCCATGTTTTCCCTTATTCAACATGTGCCTTTGTGCACATGTATGCATATAAATATGAGGGTAAAGACCTTAGCTTTGAAATAGTTTTTTTTTTTAAAGTGCCTTAAAGAAGATAGATGATTATTTCTCTCTCATAAAATTGTACCTGATGGCATTGGTCTAGTTTAGTGTAGATTTTTTTTAGGAACCCACATTACTTCCTTTCGATTGCTAAAGAGCAGGAATCAGCAAACCACCCTCAAATTTGGCCTTTCACTGCGTTTTGGTAAATACAATCTTATTAGAACACAGTTCTGCCCATTTTATTTACAGATTGTCTATGTGCTACAATCAAAGAGCTGAGTAGTTGCTATAGAGACCATCTAGTTCACGAAGCCTAAAATATTTTCTATCTGAATAATTATGGAAAAATTCATTAATTCCTCCACAGAGTTTTGTTCTTATCTCCCCATGGTCACAACTGACCAATGGGCACATCCATGTATAAGAACATGGGGAGAGAAAGGAAGAGCTGTAGGGCAGGTAGTGGTTGTTAAATTGTGGAAAACCTGGAAAGTATACAAGTAACTGTATATTGCTGCTTGTATACAGTTAGCCAAATGTACTCACATAGCCATGCCAATCTTCAAGGACAGCTGGGAAATGTAGTCTTCAGGTAAGCAGCCATGTGCCCAAGCTAAATTCTACTACTATAGAAAAAAGAACAGATTGTTTACATTTTTACATTATGAATATGCTATTTTTTATTTTTGAAATCATTTTTAATCTTGATTTTAGAAAGTAATTTAAAGTCTTTGCAAAAGACATTTGCTTTTTGTTGTAGGTAAAATAATAGTTTCCTCCCTTCCAAGATATTTATGTCTAAACAACAAAAACTCAGTCTCTTATTGAGCCTTATGTACCAAAATTTCATATAATTTTTGTTTGACTTCAAACTATCTCCTATGTGTTGTTTAATCTTCATTTTATTGGTGTTAAAACAGAACGCAGAGATACCAAGTGACTTATCTAAGATCACACATCCGAACTCACAGGTCCATGCAGTGCCAAAGTCCGTGCTCATTCAGTCATGCTTCTGAATGGAGGTTCCATTTTTAACATTTTTATTTTATTTAGATTCAGGGGTGTATGTGCTGGTTTGCTACATGGGGATATTGCATGTTGTTGAGGTTTGGGCTTCTATTATTGGGAGTCATCTAAGTAGCAAACATAATGCCAATATGTAATTTTTCAACCTTCACATCTTCCCTCCCTTCCTTCTTTGATCTCCAGTGTTTGTTGTTGCCATCTTTATATACGTGAGTACTCAATGTTTTGTTCCCACTTGTAAATGAGAGTATGTGTTATCTGGTTTTCTGTTTCTGTGTTAATTTGCTTAGGATAATGGCTTCCTGCTGCATCCGCATTGCTGCAAAAGACATGGTTTCTTTCTCTTTTATGGCTGTATAGTATTCTGTGTTACATTTGTATCACCATTTCCCTTATCCGGTCTGCCATTGGTGCACACCTGGGATGATTCCATGTCTTTGCTGTTGTAAATAGTGCTGCAATAAACATGAGTGCAGGTGTCTTTCTGGTAGAATGTAGTTATCTATGAACGCACATATCCTGTTATTACTAACTGCTTCTTTATTGAGGAATGCCGGAGGTCAGCTCCCCTCCAGAGTTAGGACTAAAAGCCTACTGGTGTACTCAGGCACTAGACCTTAATTGAAACTATCTGTGCCATAGACCTTAATTGAAACTATCTGTGCTTGTAACTAAGGCATGGAAGGCATGGAGATTTTAAGTTATTTTTTACCATATTTTGGCCCTTGAAAGTCATTAAAATGTGACTGCAGGTTGCCAGGTTAATACACCTGCACTGAGTTAGCTTAAGTGTGAAAAAAAAATTTTTTTTTAAGTCTTTAGGTGCTGGCATTAGCCTCTAGCTGGAATGTTTCAGAAGTGAGCTTGGGAAAGCAAGGCTGGGGCTGGTTTCTTTCCATCTGCACCGGGCTCGCTAGGCAGCTGCCTCTCTTTCTAACAGCCTGCCACCTGTTGCTACTCTTGCCCTGAGAGGAAGGAAGGAAGACTACAAGAGGCAGTAAGGGGCTAGAGAATGACCAGGTGGTAAAGTGTGTGTGTGTAAGCGTGGAAGCAGGAGGCAAGAGCGTAACAGCCTGGGACAAGTCCACTCCTCTCATCCTCTAGACCACCTACGCTTGGAGCTAACCCTGTTACTTAAGGTACTGAAAATATACTGGGCTTTTTATTATTTTTACCACCCCCGAGCAGAGACGCTCAGGGGAGGAGCAGACATGCAGCACAGGGTCTGCTTTGAAGTTTCCTAGCCAGAGTGCTTTAAACATTTTATTAAAAAGAAAAGCAAGCATTCCTTACTACTGAGTCTATCTTCTGAGGGTGACAGCAGCTGGCAGAGCTCGTCCGCCTCAGCCTAGTATTTAACATACGGCTACGGGAGAGCACCCCTTATTAGCGGGCTTCTCCCCAAAGCTCTGTACTCTAGGCTGCTCTACACTCCTCTGCCCACCTTAGGCTAGCAAGGCCTGGGTGCACATGGACTGTTTCTTAGCCCTTTCCCCAGGGGGCCAGGGAAGATGAGGAATTGTCAGCTGAGACCTGTGAGGGGTGGCAGGAATAGGAAAAGCAGCAGCACAGCAAGCAGCAGGCCACTTCCTGGGCACAGTTACTAAGGCAGGTGACCATGGTGGGGAGGATTCTCAGGACCAGCCTGGAGCTGCCTGCAGCCACCCGGGGACTCGGTCTGTGCCTCTTGGCCTCCTCTCTGTCACTGCAAATCCAAAAAGGATTTAGTGCCCATTTAGTCACTTGGCTAAACTGCCAGTGACTAAATGGGCACTCCATGGCATCTTAGCACCTCTCCTCCCCAGGCCTCCATGGGCAACAAGAAAGCCAGTGCCATCTGGGATCAAACCCAGGAGGCAGCCTGCAACTTTCCCTTATACTCCAGGGAAACAGAAAACAGACAAGGTCAGAAAGGCCAATGCTGGAAGTAGGAAGTGAGAACTTGCATATTAGGAAGACGTTTATAATCGGCCACTCTCCTTCCCTCCTGGGGCACCCCTCTAGCAGGGAAGTTTGTCAAGGAGACATGTCCACCCAATCATATAGATGTTCCCTGACAGGGGATCTTGTTTAAGAACCATCCCTTGGGTGGCCTGTAATCTCCTTAAGGGGGATGATGAGAGGCACTGTTAGCTGAACAGGGCCAACAGATGCAGCTCCCTTTAAGGGTAGAGGAAACAGCTTTTCTCTTTCCTATATTTCTACACGTGAACGTAGAGGTAGCTTTTCTATTGGAGGAGGAAAAGGCTCCAGTCAGTCCTTATCCTCACTAGAAACAATCTCTTTCTTATTCCCCATAGAAGATAATGAAAGGGGGAGAGAAGTCTCTCCCTGTTGTTCTGGTTTCTATTTTTCCTTCTCCTTTAAATCTCCTGAATTCCCTTCAGGTGGAGAAGATGGGTGGTTTGACTTATCACAATCTAGCAGATAAAGGATACAACACAGAGTGTACCAGTGCCCAGGTGGTCAAAATAATAACGTTAGTAAAATGACCTTGCTCATATCCTCTTTTCAGGCATCGACCTACCTGCTCTCATAACTCTAAATATAAGGTTCTTGATCAGGAAACCAAGGGCATTCTTGCTGAATTAAGAGCATACGCTTGTGTAGAGCTCCAGGCTCTACAGTGCACTGGATAGCCTTAAGTAGCTCTTGCACTGTTTTAAAATATACTTTCTGCTCTTTGGTCATTTCTTGACCC
Organism: Alouatta palliata; assembly: GCA_004027835.1. Classification (NCBI taxonomy): domain Eukaryota; kingdom Metazoa; phylum Chordata; class Mammalia; order Primates; family Atelidae; genus Alouatta; species Alouatta palliata. Next base: position 10,413 of record PVKV010014523.1, read on the forward strand.
ATGATAACCTAGCCCCTGATATTTTGCTTGTGTGTTCCATCCTCTTGATGGGAGTCAGGGCTGTCCCTTATTGGGATTGCCCAAAAATTGATGAGTTCTCCTCCTCCACATGTAAATTCAAGGCGATCGTGTCTTGGGTAGCAGTTGCAGAGCTTATAGCTCGTAGTGAATGTAAAGAATGAAGTACTCAGACAGCTCCAGTTGAGCAGGGCTGGTGGGTAGTCTTCCGGGAGGGTCTGCCCCAGCATCCGTCCACCAAGTATTTATTGAAAGGGCTTTTATTAACTACAAACAACCACTAGATGGTCACTTGAGGTACTTTGCTGAGGCACCTATGGCCTTGCACAACATTCAACCTGCATTCTCAGGAGGCTGTTTTCAGCGTTCCTTATCACACCACACACTCCACTCACTGTCCTGTTTTAGGGTCAAGGAGTTTCATTCCCATGCAGAAATAACATACACACAGTGCCTCAGTACTTTTCCATGACCGACCTCAAATGCCATGTACATAAGCTTTAATACATTGCTGTGCACCCCCTACAAAGATGGAATAATGTTTGTTTCTGTTTGATGCCCTGGATACCATATGCATACTCAAAACCGATTGATTAGTTTATAGCTTAATCTATAACGTGGCTTGCCTTAGATACCTTAAAATGATCTCTCTGAAAGAAAAATGTAAAAATATATGTAATCACTTTCTTTATTGTTTTTTTATATTTCTGATTACTTTTGCTTCTCAAGTGATACTATTTTTCAAAGAAATATTTATTCCTTTACAAAAAATTTAGCCTTTTCTTTCCTTTCCTTGGTGAATATAGATTGTCAGACTTATAGTCTTTTGTTCTGAGGAACTCAAGTTGTTGAACAAGGGTTCTCAAGTGTTCACATGTAGAGACAGTGGGAAAATAATGAGGCTGGTGTCATGGAATGAAAACAAAATGGTGAATGAGCACAATTTAAAAATAAAAGCGAAGTTAAAATTAAGATAATTTTTTAGTAATATACAAAATATGAAATAACAGTACATATTTCAGTTGTTTTCATTCTAAAATTCATAACCTTTCCCCAATTATTCCACCAGTATTATCAAGAAGAGTCATACTGTAGAATGATATTTTTTTTATCAGAATTTAAATTTTTGGATATACTACATACTAAATGAACCTTTTTGGGAACGTGATTTAATCTCTGTAAGCTTCATTTTTCTCATGTTAGGATCAGTTTTGAGAATGACATTTGCTTTACAGGTGTTGCATTGAATAAACCAAGCAATGTATAGAAAAGTCTCCAGAAACATCTAACACTGCAAAAATATTCACCAGTGCCCACTTTCTTTATTTATCATCCAGTGAAACTTTTTTCTCAAGACCCAAATGTTATGGGATTAATCAAGAACATCTGGCTTCATTTTTGCTGTTCAAGTTCTTGTCTAGATGATTGCTTTCCAGCTATAACTAGGATACTGGACATGACCCTTGTCTTACACTAATCTTGGGGCAAAATTCTCTACTTTGCTTCCTTGTCCCCAAATAAATTTACTCCGCAAGTATTAGTGTAAAAGAAAAAAAACTTACATCTATTCAGTCATAAAGGAAAAAAAAGTATACATCACAGACCATAAATTAAAACAAAATCAACATTAGATATCTGTGCTCTATCATATTGCCCCCAGAGTTTCATCTTTGGCTACATTTTCTGCCCCATGAAGCCTTTCTAAGTAAGTACCTTTCCCTTCTCTCAGAGAACGCTTTCGGTTAATCTCTTTTTCTTCTTCTTATGGGCATTTTAGCCCTTAGTCCAAGTATTAGGAATCTCTCTAAGTGACAGAAATGTGGACCAAATGGTCTTAATCCAAAAAAGAAGAGGGATCACATAACTAAAGTGCAGGGATGGATACGATTTCATGTGTTACATGGTGCTGATGTTCTGATTATGTAAAAGATGTGTCTCTCTGTGTCATTACTCTACATTCTTCTCATTTTGTTTCCTATTAATCGAGGCTCTTTATGGTAACGAAATGGCTACCAACGGCCCCAGGCTCACGTCTTCATGGGTTAAAATGATAAAAGCCAAACAAGAGTCCTAGAATTGAGTTGCATACCTAATCACTAAACTCACCACTGACGCTAAGGAAATGATCATGTGGCCACATGTGAAAGAGGCAGTTCTGTCCCACACATACCACAGAAGCTTAGATAAAGGATTCCTCAAAAGAAAACTGAGACATTCAGATATTGCTATTCAAAGGAGAGAAATGGATATTGGGTATGCAAAATGCAATACATTTTAGTTTATCCATGGCTTTTCATTATTCAGACTTAACCTTCTTCTCAAACACTTGATTACAAAAATTCCTCCACATAATAAAACAAAATCCTAATACATACAAGTAGAGGTTGTTTTATCTAGGGAGATAACTAAATTGACAACCCAGACTACAGCTTCATTTTCTTGTTTGGGAAATGAGACTATTCCCACACAAAACATGTAGCCTTAAAATGAAGGCAGATAGACCCTTCAAGACATATTAGAAAAATGGGGGCATTACTACTAGGAAACTGGAAGTTAATGCTTATGCTGAGCAGTCACAAATAATACATGTCCTGAACTCTTAGCTTCTTCAGTGTGGACCTTCTGTAACACCAGCAGATCAGTTTACATAGCTTTACCTCTCTCTTTCCAGATGATAAATACTTTGAGTAAATAAATATTAGAGATTTTAGAAGAATGCTGACAATAATAAAACTGACAAAAACCAAAATGGTAGCCTAGGTTCCTGTGATGTGCAAAACAGCCCAGAGATGCTTTAGACTTTCAGGAGGAAAGAAATCTTAAAAACAAAAACAAAAACCCATGCAGGATTCTAGTGTCATTTCAAAGATTCTCACTGAAACCATTTAGATAGTCTGAATCCCTGTAGGCAGTATATTCAAAGTAATTAATTATATTCTTTTAGTTAAATTTTAGTCTAGAATGGTACTAAAGAAATTTATATTCATTGAAGATTATTAATTTTGAAAGAGTATATTTTAAAATAATCAGTAAAATATAATAGAAATTCCAAAAGTATGCCATGTTGTCAACAGAAGATTTGAAAGGCCAACCTGAGATGATAGTTATCTTGTATTATGATCTTACTATGTGCCCAATATTGTGATGCTTTACATACACTAGTGTGTTTAATCCCCACAAATAGCTGCAAAGTCTATATTTATTACTCACATTTCAAATATGAGAAAAATAAAGCCCACAGAGGCCAAATAAGGTCATCCAAAACGTAAGTTTTCAATCTGTATTGAAATTCAGGTGCGTCTAATGTCAAAACCCATGGAAATAACTCTTTTAGTTAAATTTTCAGTCATGCACTTAAAATCAATTATGGTTTTATTTGAGTGCATTTGTAATTATTCAGAGAAAGTTAAATCTATGAAATTTCCATTCTTAAATGGTACTTTTGTGTTCTTTTTTTTTTTTTACTGCATTGCATTTTACTGTAATTGTAATTATATTCATAAGTTATAAAATGTATATGTCATTAGACAAATATTTTAAAGCACTCTTTATAAAGACAATTTTAAGGAAGGCTGGACAATTACAAGTCATTGCCATTAAGTCATATAACTGTACCAAACACTGTTATGGATAGCATTTTGATATAAATTTTAAGTTATTAAAGTAAAATTAACCAAAATTATCACAAATAAAACTATATATTAATGATTCTAATCTTGAGATATAAAATACTAGAAATAGTCTCTTCAAGGAAAAAATATGCCCTTAAAATTAGAAAATATGAAATCATCCAATACTAAGTAAAACAAGGTAAAATCAACTTTAGGAAATGCACCTTTAACTCAAATATTGAATATGTCATATAATTAATAGTAATTAAATTTGTCAACATTCATTATCTATAACTTTGATCAAGTATTACATTATTTCAAATAAATGCAGTTGCTTTGTGCATAAAATATGGTTTTAAATGTGAGATTCATGTATATAAACACTCACTTTAATGTAAAAAAAATAATTGTGTCATTGTTCACCATGGTCCAGAGCAAATAGAAAAAAAGGAGTAAAATGGTTCAAATAATAAAAATCTGAATGAAAATATCTCAGTGATATATATGAGGTCAAGAGTAGAGAAAAATTTATTATAGTGAAACTATTATTTCAAAGTCCAGCTTTTCCACTAGTAAATTATGTGACTTTGGACAAATTATTCAGTCTCAGATGTTTACCTGTGTTGTGCATAATCAGTGTCACTTTTTGTTGAAAGGTAACAGAGTCATAGAATATTAAAATTCAAAGGAAGTTTAGAGAACACCAAGTAAAGACTCTCTGTTCTTTAAGAAAATAACTGATTTCAGTTAGTTCAGAAAGATGATGGTACTAAGCATAATTTACTTTCCTACTGCATTTTGTTGTATCAAAAGCATTTTTACATATATTATTTGCAAAATATGAAGAAGGCAGGCTCTTAGTTTATAAATCAAGGCTTAGAGACATTGGAATAGTTGGTTGTGACCCACTGATAGGGTTAATAATCTGTCCATACTTTAAACTCTATGTAGACTTTAAGGATAGAAAAAGAAAAAAAGCACATTAAAATTGTAACATAAATGATTAAAGTTAAATGAAATTCTCCAAATACTGAGATTTGTTAAATTAGAATAATAAACAAGATGTTTTCATCAACAGAATAATTTTCACTGATCTAAGATTATATTGATCTCTTTCCAAATTACTGGACCTTTCCACGTTTTAAAATAATTTGTGAGCACATTATAACTTTCAAAACCTGACAGAATGATACAATAAAAATAAACTATAGAGAACCTTCACAATCTCTTCACACTACATGATTAAGTGGGTGAACTATAAGCCATAGAGGAAAGTATAATTAAGAGTGACATTCAGTACAGCCTGGTGGTCTGTGCAAGCATGGACTGCCACTTGTGTGTCCTTGCACCTTAAGACTCAACTCGTCAAAGACATCCAAGCTGGTGTAGTTCACCAACACAAATCTGAGTTAAAGCACCTGTATCCTCAAGAAAAAATAGTTTTAATTTTACAGTAGAATGAAGCAGTGATAAAGATAAATTCTACAAATCAGGTACGAGAAGAATGGGAAGAGGAAGTCGTAGCATTCCTCTAAAGGGAATTTTTCAAACACTAAGGGTTTTCTTGATTATAAAGTAAGACTTTTCTTAGGAACTGCCTACTCCCATGGTTGAAGAAAAACTTGCCGTGCAGTTCGTCTTCAGTTTTGCACTTGGAGGCCATTTCATCAGCACTGTTATTTCTGTATCTTTAGCCCTTTAGTTGCCCTTTTAATGGGGGTAGACCCTTACTCAACTGTGGATTGTCTGTTATGCCCTTACTAAACCACTGTTCCACTTCTAGGTTGGGCTACCTAGAAGTCTTCAGTGCTGACAGGAACTAACTAAGCACCTGATCACCTAATATGTGTAAGGAACCACGCCAGATTCTGAAGATAAATAAATAAGACACAAAACTATATTCAAAGAAATCAGGGGTTTAGAGGAAAAGACAAGCATGTCAAAAATTAGCTGTAGTGCAGTAGGGGAAATGCATCTATAGTGAACTAGGTAGAGAATAATAACTCAGAAAGGCGGCCGAGTACAGAACATTCAACTCAACCTGAAGGAGAGAAGGACATTTTCACTGAGGAGGTGGCAGTGAGTCCAGGTGTTGAAGGCAGAAGTTGTAGAGGCGTATATGAAGGTTGAAGGAATAGCCATTCCAGGCTAAATAATTACTTGGACACAGGACTGCAGGCAAGAGGGAGGATTTTTTTTTCTTTTCTTCTCTTTTTTTGTAGCAGAAAGAAGGAGAAATTTGTATAATAAAAGAAGTTGGTATCACATTTGAATGGTTTCCTATAATCAACTAAGAAATACAGGAAGAGTCAATAATTAGGTCCATTAAGGGTCTGTCACGCCAGTGTCCCTCAAAGATTCTAGTTATTTGGCAACTTTAGCTGGTTAGAAAAGTTGTAATGAAACAGAATTCAGTTTGTTTATCTCTTAGGACAGAGCTGCTGTAAGTGCAGAATTTCCTTAAAAGGTGAGGGTGCTAGAAATTGGTACAATTTCTTATTATTCCATTCTTTCTTCTCATTTTGTTATTCTCACATATAGCTGCTTTGCTTCCCCCCAGCTTTCTTTCTTTCTCTTGTCCTTGAGATATTTTCAGAAAAAAATCATGGTTACCTTTAATCACAGCATTTTGTTTCCTTTGGTGCTTTTCAAAGATATTTTGATTAAGTAAAATTGCATATGCTGTCTTTGCACAGCCATCATCAGTAAATCTTTTCTCAGATGGAGTTTGCAATGCATCTTGATATACAGGTAATTATCATGGTCTGTACCAAGTAGTGACAGTTAAAAAAAAAAAAAAAACAAGTTTAATCAATCAGCTGGGCTCATTAAGGTGAAAACAAAAGTTTTGTGTTCCCAGTGTGATCTAGACTCAGTGTGTGTACTCGTTCTTTTCCTTTCTCTGAAACTGTCTCTAGAAAGTCCCACAGTCTTGCTGGCCATTTGCAGTTAATAAATAGCCTATATTTCTGGGCATTACAATTTTAATTTAAGTAAGTTTAATTTTTAAACCCCTTTTAAATTATACCACTCCCCTCTCACCCCAAGTACATTCAAGGCAGAGAAACCTATAGTCAGCAAAGGAAGCACTATCAGCCTCTTAAATTTTCCTTTTATCTCTTTCACCTGCTGGCTGTTTTGGTGACTACTCCAAGATCAGGTATGGGGAACAGAGGATGATGAGGATAGAGAAGACACAAGGAACCCAAAAATGCTTCATTTGATGATACTGTCTCCTGGTTTTGTGTGCCTTCTTTGTTACAAAATGTACAGTCACTGACTTAATCATTCTCACATAGAATACAGACGGCCGTTCCCTGACTAAAACGAGATCTCATCCTTCTGACCTCACTTCATATACTCTTAGCCATGACATTTGACTCTACATACCCAGCCTCTTTTATACTGAGGTTCTTACTGCTGGTAGGAAGTACTGTTAGGCATGACACTGCTCAACAGACATTTGTTGAGTCAAATTGAGAACAGACACCTTTCATATGAAGCTTGCTTTTACAAACATGTTTAAAGACTAAGTGGACATTTTGAAAAAAGAAATGTCCCTGCTCTTGCCTTTGGGTATTTACACTTACTGTTCTAAGTCTCCCCCTTGGAACCTCATGGCTTTCACCCTCACCTTTTAAGTAAATTCCCCATTTACAGCAGCTCTTTCCTAAAGGATATCCAAACTGAATTCCATGTTTCATTACAACTTTCCTAATCAGCTAACGTTGCAAAATAACTACACTTTTTGGCATGACAGACCCTTACTGGACCTAACTGATGATTCTTCCTATACAGAAGATACAATACAGTGGACTGATTCCCTCCTGTGCAGTGTTAGTTTTAATCCTTTGTAAACATAATTATCATGGAGTTCTACAGTAACGCCACAAAAACGAGCACTCGAGATATATTTGTTGGATAAGTAAATGAACAATTAAGCCAAATTTTTCTTCTGTACACGAATTTTAAATGTTTTCGTGACAGATTTGGAAAAGAAAGTAGTGATTTTACTTTTAAAGTGTGGAAAGTGTTTAGAAATTTTGACAGATTTTGTGATGATGTATCTATTTTCTCTTTGATACTGTTGTTATATAATAAACCAAAGTTATTCAATGTTAAAGCTTTCAAAATAACAGTATAAGAAATCTAATGTTCTGTACAATTTGTTGAAATGAAAAGAAACAAATTTACACTAACATACTAAAAGAGAATTTTACTTTAAAATGTGCTTAGCAGATAACCTGTAACAGGGCAGGTCAAGTGTTTTTTGTTTTTTGTTTGTTTGTTTGTTTGTTTGTTTGTTTTGAGACATAGTCTCGCCTGGCTGACAAGTCTAGTTTTAATAAAAAATTACATTGAGGGCCAGATGCAGTGGCTTATGACTGAATGCTTGTAATCCCAGCATTTTGGAAGGCTGAGGTGGGAAGATCACAAGGTCAAGAGATCAAGACCATCTGGGCCAATGTGGTGAAAGCTCATCTCTACTAAAAATAAAAAGATTAGCTGGATGAGGTGGTGTGTGCCTATAGTCCTAGCTACTTGGGAGGCTGAGGCAGGAGAATCACTTGAACCCAGAAGGCAGAGGTTGTAGTGAGCCGAGATTGTGTCACTGCACTCCAGCTTGGTGACAGAGCAAGACTCTGTCTCAAAAAAATAAATAAACAAATTACATTGAATGGAGTTGATTCAAACTTACACAGAGTTCCCTCTCTCATATGTGTGTGTATATGTGTATATTCACATGTATATGTTTTTATCTAAAATTCCCAAATATTTACTTGTAGCTGTGCTAGAAGAAAGTATTTTTGACAACTACTTTATCATACCTTCCCAACATAGAAAATATCTATTTGTTTTATGACATAAAAAGCCTTTAATGTGAGATTACCAAAGACATATCAAATCTGATTTTCCATCTGATTTTCTTCCAAATGCCTTCTGCAAATCCCTTTTAAGCACACATATTTGCTGAGACAATTTTCCTGCTTTTCCTGTTTAATAGTTAATGATAATTCCCCAGCACCTGCATGATGAAGTCCAAGGTCTGCATGAATTCATTGTGCAAGATGACTCTCAATCTATCAATGATCTACTTCCCAAAGCTTCATCTCTTCTTTCTTGCCATGTGCCAGATTAGTCTAGCCCCAAAGGCTACAAGTTTTCTCTGAGCAGTTTTGGGCTCTTTCACATGTCTTTTTTTCATGATGTGGTCTCTGCCAATAAATGGATATGTATAGATAAATGGATGGATGGATGGATAAATAGATGATTAGAAGAAATAATTTTTAATATGTTAAAACATATGAAGACTTGATATATTTCAGAAATAGGATTCAAGCCCAGATTTATATGACTTCAAAGTTCATGCTCTTTTCTTATACAAACCTGTCTCTTTAAATCTATTTAATATAAAAATATTTTATGATTTTCTTTCCAGTCAGTTATCAATTTCTCTTCTAATCATTTGGCTTTCTATTTTGTAATCACAAATGAAAAATATTCTTAACCAGACCAGTCATCTATATTTATGGGAATAAGAATAATCACAATTAATTTAAGTCTTTAAGTGTTGAACCTTTTACACATTTGTTCAGCCATTTCTCAAAATTTAATTGAGCATTCTCCTGGGTCAGTTTTCCTAGAAATAGATCCTGAGACAAAGGTTCACGTGCATATGACTTCTTAAAGGAAGTCCTCTCCGGAGAAACCAGCAACGGAGATAGGGGTTTTCCTCCTCTCTGCTGGGAAACTAAGTAATGTAAGGATTAGATTTCAAATGAAGTCTCAGTTTCAGCCTGATCCTGCAGGAAGGTGGAGATTGTAAATTATACTTCAGAACCTCAGTGGAGACTTTTACTCTCCACTTGTGAGTTATTGGCTACAAACCATAGGATGAGGAGTTGTGAATTGCTGGATAACTCCAGCTCCCTGGATAAAGCAGGTCAGAATGCCCGAAGGGAGTTTCCCAAAAATGAGTTGAAGGTGCAGATCATTAAAGAAAACTCACATTGAAACTAGGGGAAAGACATGTAGCAAAGGTAAGAAGCAACCAAAAAGATCCAATGTTCGTTACAATTTCTTACGGTGAATCTGGTACTGTGGCAAACAGGGATTTAGAAATAACACATTTCCTATAAAAATCTGTAAAAAAAACAAAACAAACAAAAAAAAACTGGCTCTAGCAATATCATAAATACTACATTAAAATGTACAAAATATAAAGAGCTCACAGATAAAGGGATAATTATAGGAGCTTTATAAAATATTTCATTAACATAACAAGGGCCTCATTGACAAATAGACTCATATGAATCCTAGATCTAAGTATCAAACTTTCTTAATATCTCGAAGATGCAAGTGATCACAAGGCACAAGCCAAAAAGGGGGAAAAAATCTAGGAAATCCCAAACTTTCCCAGGACATTCCAGCTGGATCAAGACTCACTCTGACCCAGGTTAATGTATGAGGCCTCCTCTAAGTAATGCATGTAGCGAAATTACTGACACCAAAGTGGCAATTTCAGTCATGCAACACTCTCATCTTTATATTCTTATAGTAATGTAGCTTACGTGACATTTTCTAGGGATCCATGCCCCATATCATAATTTCTAGTTTTATTTATCATAAGTAATCCTAAACAGACTCTGTTCATTCTGTTAAAATTCTATAGATAAAAGTCTCTTATTAGCAAATACTATTAGTATCATTGCTAGGATTTCTGTCATTAGTGTTTATCTGGAGTTTTCACTGGGTCACCCTGCTGCTGCTTTCCTCATGTGTCCCTCTATAAAAAGGTAGAATAAAAAAATCCTGCTGTAATTTTTCTCCTCATTTACATTATAGTTGAAGTTTCCATTTTACTTGTATCTTAAAAGAAATAGTTGTTTCAATAGGTAGCTAGGTAGAGAGGTGATCACAGGTGGTTAGATGACAGGTTATTTATATTGTAAAATTACCATACTCCGAAGTAATTATGTATTACTTTGGCAGTAATATATAAACTGCCAAAATTTCAATGAGAATCACAATAGGGATTGTCAGTGGAAGGTGGGGTAAACTTCATTTTTTAAAAAATATGTTGACACTGGGAAAAAATACAATAATGTTTCTGCATCACAAGCAGCAAAAAATACTATGTAAAAGAAAAATAATTAAAATGACTAGTCTTTCAAAATTTAATAACATACCATAAAACCACTGAACTGAAAAACACAATGATATTGGCATGAAAAGACAAAAATAAATCAATGGAACCCCATAGGGCATCTAGTAATAAATTGAAGGATTTAATGTATGATAAAGGTGGCACTTTAACACCAGAGAACAAAGGTAGGTTATTTAATAAATTGTGCTAGTATAATAATCTATCAATCAGGGAAAAAATGAACTTGGACACTCATCTCATACTATGTAAGAAATAATAGATGGCTAAAATTAATATACATGTTCTTTTTAATAATGTGAATAATCCAAAAGATATTAGAGAAATATAGCATAATTGGCATACGCTTTTTAAAATTTTGATGTAACAAATGTTAACTTATATAAAAGTGTGAGTTAAACAATAGCTCAGTATTTATACTTAAAATTTATGTAACAAAATCATAGCATATGTTGTTAAAAGAGCACCATCAAACTAATTGGTCACCTCTTGAGAAAAACAAGTCATTATCTTGAAAATCTTGTAAATAACTGAAGAGACTCAAACATTTATCTTACTTTCCTATGTGAATTGAACTACTGAGGGGAGTATCTCATTAATTTAGCTAACAAACAAAACATAGTGACAGAATTAGACTATCACGCTTCTAAAATCTCCAGTGAATCTAGGCATTGACAATCAATGGTTGCTAACTTAAAAAGGAGAGAAAAGAGTATTCTTCAGCTTCTTTTTGTCAGCTTCCTGATGAAAGAATGAGCCTTCACTTATAATCTTACCAAAAAGAACAAGTAGCTGAAGTCAGATTTCTGAATCCAGTTGGCAACATGTACAATATGCAGAAAACAAAATAACAATTTGAACTACACCTTAAGTAAGTAGTCAGCATAGATGGGACAGATTTTCTGGAAAGTGAGTAGATCAAATGGCCTGGGTTCTTATGAATGGTCTGTTATTTATACCAAATATTTAAAGAAGAATTAGCAGTAATCATCCACAAACTATCTCATAAAATGGGATGGATAAACATTTTTTCAAATCATTTTATGAGGCCAAAAAATTCTTACCAAAACCTGACTGGGATATTAAGAGAAAAATTATGAGCTCACCCATGAACACAGATGCAAAAAATTTTAGACAAAATACTAGGAAACAAAATGCAGCAATATGTTAAAGAATACAGTCATGGGCTGGGCACGGTGGCTCCTGCCTGTAATCCCAGCACTTTGGGAGACTGAGGCGGGCAGGTCAAGAGATTAGGAGTCTGAGACCAGCCTGACCAACATGGTGAAACCCTGTCTCTATTAAAAATACAGAAATTAGCCAGGTGTATTGGCATGTGCCTGTAATCCCAGCTATTCAGTAGGCTGAGGCAGGAGGATCGCTTGAACCCAGGAGGCAGAGATTGCAGTAAGCCAATATTGCACTACTGCACTCCAGCCTGGGCAACAGACAAACTCCATCTTAAAAAAAAATGAATAGAGTTGTAAGGGTTATTGCCGAGTTTAAAATGAGGAAACTGAGACCAGTATAAGAAAATGAAAAAAACTATTTATTTAGGTACCATGTGAGGTTCTATGGTCCGGGAAGGGGCCAGAGAAGTCATGCCTAACTTTTTAGGGCAAGGGGTTTTATAGGAAGTGAAGGTGTTTAATTGGGAACTGAGGAGACAAAGCATAAGGCACTTGATTGGATATTGGAACACAGGACGTGGAGGAGGCAAGCTACTACTAGTGGGCAGGTGGGATTTTTGGTGAGCAGGCAGACTTGGGGAAAAATGATCTTGACGGGGCAAAGTGTTTATCGGGCAAGGGAGCGCTATTAGGCAAGAAAGTGTTACTGGACAAGAAAGTGTTATTGGACAAGAAAGTGCTATTGGGCAGGAAAGTGCTATTGGGCAAGGTTTGTCGGGGCTTTTCAAAAGTTTTTGGACGAAGGTTTCCAGTGGCGGGCTAGGTGTCGGGTGTGGAGTTTGCTTCAGGGGTGGGTGTTGGGGAGGCTATGTGGAGGAGTTACATGTTGATCGCAGAGTGGCCACAGAATTCCCAGACGCTGGGAGGAATGGGCGTGTCCAAGCTCCCGGCGAGGCAACCGGCCTTACAAGAGTGATGAAACACATAATGATATTTTTGGTCATCTCTGTTTCCAAGTTAGATAATGAAGAAATAGGGCTGCCTTTTATTTGTCCCACATGGTTTCCAGGGACAATGGGTTTACACTCACTGTTCCTCCTTCATGAACCTATTCTTTGAGTTCTATTAGATTTCTGGTTCAGCTCCCAACCCAGGGTCTCTTTGCTTTCCTTTAAGCTCTGAGCCAACCAATTCCAGTCCACAAACATTAGTCTGAAAAATAACAACTTCTGTCAGTTTAAATTGGGTATACAGTGAGTACATGTTTTATGGATTCATGCTGATTATTTCTTTTTCAAAACAGCTCCCCCCTTTCTCTCTACTTAACCACATCTGATATGATTTGGCTGTGTCCCCACCCAAATCTCTTGTTGAATTATAGTTCCCATAATTCCCTCATATTGTGAGAAGGAGCCAGTGGGAGATATAACTCAATCATGGGGGCAGTTTCCCCCATACTGTTCTCATGGTAGTGACTAAGTCTCATGAAATCTGACAGTTTTATAAGGGGAAACCCCTTTCACTTGGCTCTCATTCTCTTTTCTTGTCTACCACCATGTGAGACATGCCTTTCACCTTCCCCCATGATTGTGAGGCCTCCCTAGTCATGTGGAACTGCGAGTCCATTAAACCTCTTTCTTTTTTAAATAGCCAAGTCTCAGGAATATCTTTATTAGCAATGTGAAAATGAACTAATAAAGCACCACTCACCTTAAAACCCAGTTCTACATGAAGGCTTTCCAGAGAATCCCAGAAAAAAAAATGAACTTTTCAATTTGTGAACTCTTACAGCTTGTATTGCATGTGGTAGATATGGTAGAATTTTATTGTTTGCTATTACATATTGTTTTTTAGCCAGTTTATGCATTTTTATTGTTTATTCAAAATTGTAAGCTTACTGATTGAATATTTGTGGTTTATACCACTTGGACAACCCCCTTCCCTTACTCAGCCCCATGCTGGGCATTACTAAGGAGTCAGTATATGCTGATTAAATTATGTATGAACAGCTAATTCTGGAACAGAACTTAGCCAAATAATAGAACAGAAGTTAGCCTCTCTGTATACCCTCTTTAGACTATTTTCTTCAGAGTTTCCCAATACCTATTGTTGTAAAAGAGGGGACATGACATTTAGGTTTCCTGTGGAATGAAATCTCTAATTTTCTAGGGTTCTATTAAATGAATGCCATATACTGCAAGAGGTTATAAAGACTCTTATTTCACATTAAAAATATTTAATGGATACAAAAAGACTTGGAATTATGAACTCAAAGTGGCAAAGTTAAAGATGTTCAGACTGGCTGGCTAGGATATCAAGGTTGCCGATAGAACTCAATGTGAAGTGTAGGCAAGTGAAGTGGGTGGGTGAGGTGGAGGTGGAAGGTGGAGAATTTTATTCTGGGCTTTCTGATCAAACACACTGCTTTATAACATCTGAGTCAATAAAAGTGTTGGACCAGATGAGTGGTTTTATTCCGTTTTTCCAATTGAAATTCCCTTTCAAATAAAATAACCACATCCAAAGATATAACAATGAAAAAAAGAAATGTTCTCATTAGATAGAAATGAGGCTTTACAGCCTTATCTGACCCACCTGTTTTTCCTCTATACCTCCCGAGCGTGCCTCTCAGGCCCCAGGGCTCTGGAAAGCACCACTTGAAACTACCCAACCAGATCAGCCCTAAGGTTTTTTTTACTCTACCATTCAGATAATGTAAAGACAAGAATCCCAATACTGCTCTCCAAAACAATTATTGCTATTTAAAAGAGAGAGCGAAATAATGTCCTTACATTTGCACTTGATGAATATTGTTTAAGAAAGGCAACAAATTAGAAGGACATGTATATTAGTCAATTCTCACTTTGCTATAAAGACATACCTGAAACCAGGTAATTTATTTTAAAAATGAGGTTTACTTGGCTAATGGTTCTGTGAGTTGTACAGGCTTCTGCTTCTGGGGGGCCTCAGAAAACTTACAATCATGGCAGAAGGCAAAGGGGAAGCAAACACATCTTACATGGCCAGCAGGAGAGAGGGTGAGGGGGGAGGTATTACACACTTTCCAACAACGAGGTCTCATGACAACTCTATCACAAGACACCGCTATGGGGATGATGCTAAACCATTAAAAACTACCCCAATGATCCAACCACCTCCCACCAGGTCCCCACGCCAACACAAGGGATCATAATTCAAGGTAAGATTTGGGTGGGGACAGAGAGCCAAACCATATTAACATGTTTCAGTGTTTCCCCTACTGAGAGAAAACCAAGGTCTTTCTTCCTACTGAAAGTATGGTTCACATACTTAATTTCTAGCTTACTCCACTAGAAAGACAGTATCTCAGGCCCCAGATATACAAACTAAGTCAGAATCTACATTTCAATAAGATTTCTAAATGATTCATTTTATTTTAGTGTTTGAAATGTACTATGCATAAGCAATGGCTTTCAACTCTGGCTGTTCATTAGAATCTCCTGGAGAATTTTAAAAAATACTAATAGTGGGTGCCTGATATGGTTTGGATGTTTGTCTCTCCAAAATCTCATTTTAAATATTCCCAATGTTGGAGGTGAAGCCTGTAGGGAGATGATTTATGATTCATGAGGGCAGATGCCTCATGAATGATTTAGCACCATCCCATTGGTAATAAATGAGTTCTTGCTCAGTTCACATAAGATCTGGTTGTATAAAAAAGTCCGGGACATCCTCCTCCTTTCTCTTGCTCCTGCTTTCACCATGTGATGTGACTACTTCCTCTTCACCTTCCACCATGGGTGGAAGCTTCCTGAGGCCTTACCAAAGCCAGGTGGAGGCTGATGACATGCTTCCTGCATGGCCTGCAGAACCATGAGCTAATTAAACTTCTTTTCTTTATAATTACCTAGCATCAGGTATTTCTTTACAGAAATGCGATAATGGACTAACACACACCCCATCCCCAGACATTCTATTTAATCGATGTGTAGTGGGACATTGATGGGTTTATTTACAATTTCCAGGTGATGTAAAAATGCCAGTGGTAAAAACTATCATTCTAAATAAACAAGCAAAAAAAAAAGCTACTCAAGAAAACTAAGTCTCCCAGGCATAATCAGAAGACATGTTTTAGTCTACCCCCAGGGGAAGAGCTATGCATTGTGATTATTGATTGTGACAATCTAGTAAAAAGTGTACATGTCATTTTTGAAAGATAGGACAAGCCTCAGTGGGATGTGTACTGGCATCATGAAGCAAGTGCCTGAAATAGACACAGTTCATCTGACAAACTGATGACTCACAGAAATAACACATTAACTATGAAAAATGAAGACATTGAATGTAATGTAGACAAGATGGTTACAAAAGATTTTGATTACCAGATCATGGATCATGAAAACAAATGCGTGTACTCTAGCCATGGGTAAAGTGCATCTCATGAAGGATGAACATTTTTTAAAAAAAGATCTATAAGGATTAATTTGTCTGTGACTGATTCCCTTCAGGTTTCACACTCAAAAGAGGTGCTAGCCCACAGGAGAGTTTCATGGAAACCAACTACAGTAAAATCCTTGAGACAATTAATTCAGGAAGGATATCGTAATGGTAGGTCAGGCCACTGGTCCACTATGCTGCATACTTAAAAATGCAAAACTCAAACCCTGGACTTCTGATCACATAGGAAGAGGGGCTGGTTTTGCAGCCAATGAGTATGAGGTGGCAGAGTTAGACTGTGCTCAGCCGGTAGAGGAGAATCTCTGGTTTTACCAATCATGTAGCTAAAGTTGCACATCACAAAGGAGAGGGCTCCTCTCACTTGGAGTCTGATATCTGCTGTGACTACATCACTGCATGCTATTCCCGAATTCTACAGGCAACAGTATACCTCCACACAACGAATACTGCTGTTTACTCTGGAAGATTTCTCCAAAAGTGTCATTCCACAGAGATGGATACGTGTCATCTCTCTACTATTTGCCCAACAGATATGTTTGGAGGCTTGTCAAAATTATTAATATACAAAATGAAATTTCTAGAAAAATTATGAAAATATTCAGACAAAACTTTATAATGAGCTCTATGGAGAACAACAAGCACAAGTATAAAAGGAAACGTCTTTGGGTGATTCTCAGTAGGAAACAAGTCAAGTACACAAAGCAATAATTTGGATTTAGAGGTCAGCATGCCAATTCACAGAATGCGGTTAATAAACAAACTTGAACTTGGAATGTTCATATCTGATGACAAATAGGTCATTGGCAACACTGAGATGGATGGACAGTTTGATCATAGATCAGATGTAGGTTCATAATAATAAAACTACTCGTGTAACAAATCGACAGGAAGTCAAAATTTTTATGGAGCAAAAAGGGATATTGTTCCCTCTGTTTCTTCATTTATAACCAAAAGAATTTTAACTAGATAATTTCTAAGACATGATCTGAAATAACACAAAGAATTTGATTGTCAAACTAGACACCGTGACTCTCAGATATTCCTGTGTGTTATGTTTTTACTCATAATTTCAAGGATACAAGTAATCCTGAGGCCCAGGGGAATCAAGAGAGAGTTAGCACCTCCAGTGCAATTTTCAAGGCCTTTAATACACACTCAAACATGTTGTGGTGTGAGATTAGCATAAGAGACCTCTAAATGATGTGGATGATCACATTACATAGATGGAAATGTTTAAGTCATGATACATCTACATTTTATACTCACAAGTTACATAGCCTATATTTTATTTTCCAGAGATTATGCCCCATAACTCTATAAATTTCAGATTTGCTACCCATAAGCAATTATAAACAATCAAGCATATCTTGCTAAACCATTATGAAGTTAAGGACTCTTCCAGCTGTTAAATATATTAGTTTGACAGGATGTCTATCATTACTATGTGCATAAGGAGATTTGACAGGTTCACTTTCATTATTCCCTTGGGGTCTCTCCTGGTGTATTAGTTTCTAGGGATGCCATAATAAAATACTACTAACTGGGTAGCTTCAAGCAACAGACATTTATCATCTTACAGTTCTAGAGGTTAGAGATCTGAAATCAAGGTGTTGGCCCAGTTGTTTCCTTATGGATGTTTTGAGGGAGAATTTGTTCCATGCCTCCATCCTGCTTTCTGGTGACTGCTGGAAATCTTGGCATTTCTTAGTTTGTGATAGCATCACTCCAGCCTCCTTCCATATTCATGCGGTGTTCTACTCTTTGTGTGTCTGTGTGTCTCTGTGTCTCTCCATGTAAGGAATCTGATAATTGGTTGTAGAGCCCACTCTAATTAAATATTACCTCATCTTAATTTACATCACTCACTGATTCATCCAAAGTTTGGTAAATAATTATCTATCTTTTTTTTATGTTTTTTTTATTATTATACTTTAAGTTCTGGGGTACGTGTGTAGGTCATGCAGGATTGTTACATAGGTATACACATGCCATGGTGGCTTCCTGCATCCATCCCCCTGTCTCCTATATTAGGTATTTCTCCTAATGTTATCCCTCCCCAATACCCCTACTCGCTGCTAACCCTCCCCAAGTCCCTCCACCCCCCAACAGGCCCCAGTGTGTGATGTTTCCCTCCTTGTGTCCATGTGTTCTCATTGTTCAATACCCACTCATGAGTGAGAACATGCAGTGTTTGGTTTTCTGTTCTTGTGTCAGTTTGCTGAGAATGATGGTTTCCAGCTTTATCCATGTCCTTGCAAAGGACATAAACTCATATCTTTTTTTGTTTTTAAATTGTACTTTAAGTACTGGGGTGCATGAGCAGATCTTGCAGGACTGTTGCATAGGTACCCAGAACTCATCCTTTTTTATGACTGCATAGTATTCCAAGGTGCATATATGCCACATTTTCTTTATCCAATCTATCATTGATGGGCATTTGGATTGGTTCCAAGTCTTTGCTATTGTAAACAGTGCCGCAATGAACACACATGTGCATGTGTCTTTATAATAGGATGGTTTATAATCATTTGGGTATATACCCAGTAGTGGGATTGCTGGGTCAAATGATATTTCTAGTTTTAGATTCTTGAGGAATCACCACACTGTCTTCCACAAACACTGAACTAATTTACACTCCCATCGACAGTGTAAAAGTGTTCCTATTTCTCCACATCCTCTCCAGGATCTGTTGTCTCCAAATCTTTTAATGATTGCCATTCTAATTGGCATGAGATGGTATCTCAATGTGGTTTTGATTTGCATTTCTCTAATGACCAGTGATGATGAGAATTTTTTCATTGGTTTGTTGCCTGCATAAATGTCTTCTTTTGAAAGTGTCTGTTCATATACTTTACCTACTTTTTTATAGGGTTGTTGTTTTTTTTTTTTCTTGTAAATCTGTTTTAGTTTTTTGTAGATTCTGGATATTACCCTTTGTCAAATGGGTAGATTGCAAAACTTTTTCCAAATCTGTTGGTTGCCAGTTCACTCTAATGCTAGTTTCTTTTGCTGTGCAGAAACTCTTTAGTTTAATTAGATCCCATTAGTCTATTTTGGCTTTTGTTGCCATCGCTTTTGGTGTTTTAGTCATGAAGTCCTTGACTATGCCTATGTTCTGAATGATATTGCTTATGTTTCCTTCCAGGGTTTTTACGGTGTTAGGTCTTATATTTAAATCTTTAATCGTTTTGGACTTAATTTTGGTATAAGGTGGAAAGAAGGGGTCCAGTTTCAGCTTTCTGCAACAGGTAGCCAGTTTTCCCAATACCATTTATTAAACAGGGAATCCTTTCCCTGTTGCTTGTTTTTGTCAGGTTTGTCAAAGATCAGATGGTTGTAGATGTGTGGCATTATTTCTAAGGCCCCATTGGTCTATATCTCTGTTTTGGTACCAGTACCATGCTGTTTTGATTACTGTAGTTTTGTAGTATAGTTTGACATCAGGTAGCGTGATGCCTCCAGCTTTGTTCTTTCTTCTTAATATTGTCTTGGCTATGTGGGCTCAAGAGCTCCTGAGGGAAGCACTAAACATGGAAAGGAACAACCAGTACCAGCCACTGCAAGAACAGACCAAATGGTAAAGACCATTGACACAATGAAGAAACTGCATCAACTAATGGGCAAAACAATCAGCTAGTATCAAAATGTCATGAAATTCACACATAACAATATTGACCTTAAATGTAAATGGACTAAATGCCCCAATCAAAAGACACAGACTGGGAAGTTGGAGAAAGAGTCAAGATCCATCAATGTGTTATGTTCAGGAGACCCATCTCACGTGTAAAGACACACATAGACACAAAATGAAGGGATAGAGGAAGACTTACCAAGAAAATGCGGAGCAAAAAAATGCAGGGGTTGCAATCCTAGTCTCAATAAAACAGACTTTAAACCAAAAAAGAAAAGAAACAAAGAAGGGCATTACATAATGATAAAGGGATCAATGCAACAAGAAGAGCGAACTATCCTAAATATATATGCACCCAATACATAAATTGTTAAGAGAGCACCCAGATACATAAAGCAATTTCTTAATGATCTACAAGGAGACTTAGACTCCCACACAATAATAGTGGGAGACTAACACTCCACTGTCAATATGAGACATATCAATGAAACAGAAAATTAACAAGAGTATCTGGGACTTGAACTCAGATCTGGACCAAGCAGACCTAACAGATATCTACGGAACTCCAACCACAGAATATACATTCTTCTCAGCACCACATCACACTTACTCTAAAATTGACCACATAATTGGAAATAAATCACTCCTCAGCAAATGCAAAAGAACGTAAGTCATAACAACTAGTCTCTCAGACCGCAATGCAATCAAATTAGAACTCAGGATTAAGAAACTCACTCAAAACTACACAACTACATGAAAACCGAACAACCTGCTCCTGAATGACTACTGGATAAATAATGAAATGAAGGCAGAAATAAAGACGTTCTTCATAACCAATGAGAATGATGACACAATGTACCAGATTCTCTGGGACACAGTTAAAGCAATGTCTAGAGGGAAATTTATAGCAATAAATGCCCACATGAGAAGTGAGGAAAGATCTAAAATCAACACCCTATTGTCACAATTAAAAGAACTGGAGGAGCAGGATCAAACAAATTCAAAAGCTAGCAGAAGACAAGAAATAACTAAGATTTATGTCTCTGTCTCTCAGAGACAGAGACACAAAAAACCCTTCAAAATATCAATGAATGCAGGAGCTGGATTTTTGAGAAGATCAGCAAAATAGATAGACCACTAACCAGACTAGTAAAAAAGAAGAGAGAGAAGAATCGAATAGATGCAATAAAAAATGATAAAGGGGATATCACCCCCAATTCCACAGATATATAAACTACCATCAGAGATTACCACAGACACTTCTATGCACATAAACCAGTAAATCTAGAAGAAATGGATAAATTTTTGGACAATTACACCCTCCTAAGACTAAATCAGGAAGAAACTGAACCCCTGAATAGACCAATAACAAAGTCTGAAGTTGAAGCAGCAATTAATAGTCTACCAACCAAAAATAGTCCAGTACCAGATGGGTTCACAGCCAAATTCTACCAGAGGCACAAAGAGGCGCTGGTACCATTCCTTCAGAAACTATTCCAAACAATACAAAAAGAGGGAATCCTCCCTGACTCATTTCATGAGACCAACATCCTTCTGAAACCTGGCAGAAACACAACTAAAAAAGAAAACTTCAGGCCAATATCCATGATGAACACTGATGCAAAAATATTCAATAAAATACTGGCAAACTAAATCCAACAGCACATCAAAAAGCTTATCTGTCACAATCAAGTTGGCATCTTTCTTGTTTTTATTAATCTCTTATAAATGTATGTATGTTGTTGTAAACCCCCAAAATTTGAGACATGTTTTAGTTAATTTAGAAAGTTTATTTTGCCAAGGTTGAGGACACACTCCTGTGACACAGCCTCAGGAAGTCCTGAGGACTTGTGCCCACGGTTGTCAGGGAACAGCTTCATTTTATACATTTTAGGGAGACATGGGACATCAGTCAATATATGTAAGAAGTGCATTGGTTTGATCTAAAATGGTGGGACAACTTGAAGCAAAGGCAGGAAGACTGGGGGCTTCCAGGTTACAGATAGGTAAGACACAAACTATTGCACTATTTGAGTTTCTGATTAGCCTTTCCAAAGGAGACAATCAGATATGCATCTATCTCAGTGAGCAGAGAGATAAATTTGAATAGAATAGGAGGCGGATTTGTCCTACGCAGATTAAAGTTTGAGTTTTCCTTAGTGATTGCGGGGGCCCAAGATGTTTTCCTTTCACATTATCAAGCCCCAAATTTAGGTTTATGTATCCAATGAACAGTAAGCCAAGGAGTGACAGAGAGAAAATTTATTCCCTTTGGTCAAAGTGAGGGGGCAAAAGAGTCTCTCAAATCTGTCCTCCCTTTCAACATAACTGGGGGTTTATGTGAATCCGGTAGGTATGCGGGAGGTAGGATCCTTCAATAATTTATTCCCTTTGGTCAAAGTGAGAGGACAAAAGAGTCAGTCTCTCAAATCTATCCTCCCTTTCAACATAACTGGAGGTGTATGTGAATCAGGTAGGTATGTGGGAGGCAGGATCCTCCAACAATCAAACCTGTTTGTGTCCCTTGTCCTGATCAAACTTTCAGATGCTATCGAGGAAGTCTGCATGGCCTACAGATTGCTGCTCAAAAAAAAAAAAAAAAAAAAAAAAAAAAGGTTAATTAATCTTGTAAGCAGCTGCAGGGGTTAGGTTAGGAAGTTAATAAATTACTCGTGACTACCCTTTACTGAAATGATGACATGCAAGCAAGCATCCATAGAGGAAGAAAAGGAAAAAGAAAAATAAGTAAAATGTATTATGAGTCTCATAATAAAGGCTCAATTGCACGTATAGCTCACATTTATTTCAATGTTTAACACTAGAAGTGTTTTTGGTCTTCATTTAGAAGTTTGGTGATGTTTTGTGACCAGACATGTACTATAGGAACTTAACTTCAATATCAATTATCGTATGGTAAAATTGTCTTTTTGCTTAAAGTTGCGGTTTCCAAGAACATACCAACAACATTAAGTAAGGACTTACTGGATGTGTAACAAAAGGCTCTGTTAGGTCCTAGTGCTACTACTTAAGTACTAGTCATTGTTTACTTTGAGAACATGCTTGCAGTGAGTTGTGCATGTGTGACTGTATCAGACAATGAGATTTCTTCCAGTCTTTGCAATCTCTTTACTGAATTGCCTGTGGTGTACGTTACATTTAAGCTTAATGCTTTTTTAATAATAAAGCTGGTTTTTTTTCTCTCTTCAACCTTTTGGAAGAGGTTTTCGATGCTGGCAGGAGATTTTGCCTTTAATTATATTTCCCCAACACCCAAAGACTTCTTCAGAAGATCACTGAAAGAGGCACTGGAAAGATAGAAAATACAGTCCTGAGTTGCTACACCACCACTCCCCCTACTCCAGCAGCAGTGGGTTGGTGTGTAGAGCACCTCTGGGTATGGGAGGAAAGAGAACAAGCAATCGTAAGCCATTGAACTCAGTTCTGTCCTTTTAGGGCATAAAGGAAAATCAGACCAAACTTAGCTGATTCCTGCCAAAACAGAGAACATTTAAACCAGCCCTAGTCAGAAGGGACTCTCCAATCCCAGTGATCCTAACTTGTGTGCCCAAAAACCTCACCACCAAGGGACAAAGTGCTCTGGGTCTCTAAGTAAATTTAAAAGGCAGTCAAGACCGTAAGGACTGCAACACTTAGGTGAATCCTGGGACGATTTAGGCCCAAAGACAGTAGACTGAGAGGGCATGTGACCTACTGTGACACCAGTGTTGGAAATAAGAGCTTGGAGTCACAAAGCAAATGAGCACTCAAACAAAAGATTTCACAACAAGGCAAATTTACTTCTGCAGAAGGATGCCAGTCATACTTCTGGTCACTGTGAGAGCACACTGAACAAAGGAGGGAGGAGATTTTTATTCCTAACACAGTTAGTCCCTGCTTTGGTGTCTTGTCCCCATTGGCTGGAATTGAACTGCACAATCTAAGCTGATCCCCACTGGCTATTTCAAATAAAGCAGGGCTGTGGGTTACAGCAGCAGGAAGGGGAATTTCAGCAGGAAGGGCTGTTTTCAGAGTGAGTAACTAGTTTCAAAGGGTACTCTTTCAAAATAAATTTAAAGATTGGGACTGTGGGGAGAGATTGTTCACAAAGCAGGTAAGTAGGAATGGGAAGGTACAAGGAAGCTGACCTCAAGAACAAAGAACAAGGAAGTTAAACAGGTTAAACTTTTGAAGAAGAACTTACTGTATCTGACAATTCCCACCTCTTGATTTTGTAATTCTTCCTTTTCAAATGTTTTCAGCATGTCTTGACTCTGTTATTCTGCTTGATTTTTTAAGAGTAGGAGCTTATCTGAACAAAGCGAGGGAGAATTGAGGCAGGTTTTGGTGAGAGCTGTTTCAATAAGCTTTTGTGTCAATCCTCAAACACAGGGGATAATACGACATCCTACAAGAATAAGCATACTTATTACTATAGCAAGGGAGGTGAGAATTGAGGACATAAGTCATTACCATTTACTGAACCATTTCTCTATTAAATTCATGAAAGGTTGTTTATTCCAGAATTTTTGGCTAGTTCATTGGATAGAGCAGTAAGGCTTTGTAATGCTCTTGTTATGGTTTTGTTGGGGGCAGTATTATTAGGGATGAAAACACAACACTGAGTTCCAATCATGACACAGACTCCACCTTTTTCTGCTAATATCATATGTAATGCTATTCTGTTCTCCCAGACCATTTGACTGGTGGGTCCTAATTGTTCAACTATTCTGATACCAGCAGTCAAGAAAGTGGTGGCTTCACCTCTCCTGTAACTGCAGGCTTCACTGCTTCTGGCTCCAAGAGAGACCACTTTCTTCTGCCTAAAAAGAGGCTAGGGAAGAATGGGGAAGGGTTTGTCTTGCATCTTGGATACCAACTCAGCCACAGCAAGATAGGGCACCTAGATCACAGTCATGATGACCCCATTCCAGGTCCTGGCTCCCAGATGACATTTCTAGACATGCCCTGAGCCAGAGGGGAATAACGACTTAAGTGTGCATTTTAAAATGAAGAGTATAATTGGATTGTTTGCAACTCAATGGGGAAATTGTTCAAGGAGATGGATACCCCATTCGTCATGATGTGCTTATTTCACATTTCATGCCTGTATCAAAACATAACACGCACCCCATAGATATATGTATACCAACTATGTTCCCATTAAAATAAAAATAATAAAACAAAGAAATTGTAAATTGGGGAGGATGTAGGTTAGTTACCTTTCTCAAGGTAGGTTAACCAATCTTCTACCTTCATCAGATGTAGGAGGTCAGCTGTCATGCTAGCTGGAGATGTCTGCTCACAAAAGTTCTCAGCTACCTGGAAATCCATCATCACACATAATTCTTTCCGTAATGCAGTATCAAGCATTACAATGTGCCAATAATAAATTTCCAGGTTTCTTCTGGTATTTCCCTATAAGGTTTTCTAATTTTTAACAGAATACCCTTGTACTTTGATAGTTTTCTGGCCTTGGATTCCTCCTACCTTTTTAGATTTTGATAAATCAGTTGAGTCACATTGTGGGAATATAATACCTTTCTTGGAAACCATAGAGTGTTACAAGGCTGTCCAGTAACAGGAAGAAAACAGTATTACTAATTTTTTTCCATGTGGCATATCTTTTAGGGGGCTAGATTTAATCAGGGCTATTAACAAAATTTTTAATATTTTTATTTCTCTCTTTCTTTCCCTTTCTCCCTACTTAGATATTTGACTCAGATCTAAGGTTATTTTCTCCAAATTGTCTTTGTGAGATTTCTCTCCCATAATCTCTCTCAAGGCTTTTCCTTCCTAGTTCCAAAGATAAGTAGGCAGCCATCCTTGAATCAGGCCCTCATCATATTTTTTTTTAGATCCCATCCTTTTTTCTTTTTAAATATTATGTTAGCTATTATGATTTGTGGGTCCGAAAGACAATCCTGCTCACTACAGATCTGATCTAACTCAAAAGATTGGGTTTCCCAAATTTATGACTCTTTCCAATAATCAGTAATTACTCATTATTTCTAGAATATTATAATTAAAAAGCATAAGTGAAGCAGGGAGAAATTCAGGATCTCTAATGCAGCTCCCTTGTCCTTTCTTTCCACAATGTCCCAACTCAGATTAGAGCATTAAGTCTTAAAGTAATATTTGTAGTCAAATCATTTACACAAAGGAGATTTTAGGTCATACAGCATCTCCAGTTGTATTCAAACAGTTATCAACTTAGGGGATGTTATCCAGGGAGTCATACCTCATAAATCTGTATGCTCTAAGCTTGCTTAAATAATCCTAGACAACTTGGTGCATCATGCTAAAATAAAACCATAGAAAGATTCACCTGCTGAAAAATATCTTCAAATTGTCTCTCTGGATGTCTACCATTAGCATATTTACAGGGAGGTTTTTTTTCACCTTTTATTTTAGATTTGGGCGTAAATCTACAGGGTTGTGACATGCGTATGTGATGCTGAGGTTTGGGATATGATTGATTTTGTCACCCAGGTAGAAAGCATAGTACACAATAGGTACTTTTTCAACCCTTGTCCTCCTCCCCAGTCTGTTAGTCCCCGTTGTCTATTGTTCTCATCTTTATGTCTATGATTAAATAACATTTAGTTTCCACTTACATATGAGATGATGTGCTATTTGGTTTTCTGTTTCTGCATTCATTTGCTTAGGATAATGGCCTCCAGATGCATCCATATTGCTGCAAAAGACATGATTTCATTCTTTTTAAATGACTGTTTAGTATTCTATGGTGTATATGTACCACATTTTCTTTAGCCAGTCCACCATTGATTTCACATTTTTGCTAGTGTGAATACCACTGCAATGAACATACAAGTGTATATGTATTTTTGGTATAATGATTTATTTTCCATTGTGTATACCCAGTAACGGAATTGCTGGTTGGATGGTAGTTCTATTTTTAGTTCTTTGAGAAATCTCCAAACCGCATGCCACAGTGCCTTAACTAATTTACATTCCCACCAAAATTTTATGTGTTTCCTTTTCCATACAGCCTCACCAAGCTCTGGTTGGTTTTGTTTTGTTTTGTTTTGTTTTGACTTTTAGTAATAGCTATTCTGACAGTACCAATACTAAAAAACTATTCAAAATATCAAGGAGGAATATCCTCCCTAACTCATCCTACAAAGCCAGCATCATCCCAATACCAAAATCTGTCAAAGACACAATGACAAAAGGAAACTGCAGGCCAGTATCCCTGTTGAATATAGATACAAAAATCTTCAACAAAATGCAGAAAAGCAAATCCAATAGCACATCAAAAAGTTAATTCAACTTTATCAAGCAGGCTTTATCCATGGGTTGCTAGGTTGGTTCAACATACACAAAACCAGTAAATGTGATTCACTGCATAAACAGTAGTATAAACAAAACTCATATGATCATCTCAGAATAGACACAGAGAAAGTGATTGATAAAATCCAATATTTCTTCATCATAAAAAAATCTTAATGAAGTAGACAGCAAAGGAACATACCTTAAAATAACAAGAACCATCTATGACAAACCTATAGCCAACATCTCATTGAACAGACAAAAGCTGGGAGCATTCCCCTTAAGAATTGAAACAAGACAAGGCTGTCCACTCTTACTACTCTGATTAAACATATTACTGGAGTCCTAGAAGGACCATAAGAAAGAAAGTTCATCCAAATAGGAAAGGAAAAAGTCAAATGATCACTCTTCACCAAACAAATTATCCTATAGCTAAAAAACCCTAAAGACTTCACCAAAAGACTCCTAGAACTGATAAACAACTTCAGTAAAGTTTCAGGATACAAAATTAATGTACAAAAATTTGCAGCATCTCTGTACTCCAATAATATTTAAGCCTACAGTCAAGTCAAAAACAAAATTCCTGTTTACCATACCAATAAGCACATAAAAATATCTAGGAATACAGCAAACTACCATGGCATATATGTACCTATGTAATAATCCTGCAGGATGCAGGATGTGCACATGTACCCTAAAGCCCAAAGTACAATACAAAAAAAAAAAAAAAAAAAAACCCTAGGAATACATCTAACCAAGTTGGTGAAGAATTTCTACATGGAGAACTACAAAACACTGCAAAAATAATGGAAAAACATTTCATGTTTGTGGATCAAAAGAAACAATGTTTTTAAAATTTTCATTATGGGAAAAGTAATCTACAGATTCAATGTTGTTTCTATCAAACTACTAATGACACTTTTCAGAGAACTAGAATAAAATACTAAGCTAAAATTCATATGAAACCAAGAATTAACTCAAATAGCTAAAACAATTGTAAGTGAAAGGAACAATGCCAGAGACATCACATTACCCAACTTGACTATACTATAAGGCTACAGCAACCAAAACAGCATGGTACTGGTACAAAAACAGACACATATATGAATGGAACAGGATAGCCCCAAAATAAGGCCATAAATCTGCAACCATCTGATCTTTGGCAAAGTTGACAAAAGAAGCAGGGAAAAGACACCTTATTTAATAAATGGTGCTGGGATAGCTGACTATCAGTATGTAGGAGAATAAAACTGGACCCCTACCTATCACCATACACAAAAATTAATTTAGGATGGATTAAATACTTAAATATAAGATGTCAAACTATAAAAATTCTAGAAGAAAATCTACAAAATACCCTCCTGGAAATTGATATTAGCAAAGAATTTACGACTAAGTCCTCAACAATTGCAACAAAGATAAAAATTGATAATTGGTACCTAATTAAACTAAAGAGATTCTGCACAGAAAAAGAAACCATCAGTAGAGTAAAGAGACAACATACAGAATGGGATAAAATATAAACTATGCGTCTAACAAAGGACTAACATTCAGAATCTATAAAGAATTTAAGCAACTCAAGCAAAAAAAAAAAAAAACTCATCAAAAATTGATAAAAGGACATGAACAGACACTTCTAAAAGAAGACATATAGGGAGCTTTGATCAGTCTGTCTTTTTTCTTTCCCTGGGGTGAACCTCTAAGAAAGAGAGAATGGATTGCAGAGCTGTGGCATACTCATTTCTTTCCTATCTTCTTAATATGTTTATGATGTAAAAGCACGCATTGAAATGAATTTGCAAATAAATCTAAATCAATCACCTGAAGCCATCCAGTAATGCTTGAAAATGTGGCAATTATTTTTGGATCACAAAATAGACGTCGTATACATTATTGTGAACATAAATGAGATTTGTGATATTGTAGATGAATATTTAGTTAAAAAAAAACAATGCATAAAGACAGTAATTAACACAAAAGTTCAGGAAATGTGGATAGGATCATGGACCATGTGAGGAATCCTGAGCTCTAGATCTTCTCATTTCTTTCTACCCTCAGGCAAGTTACAAGACTTCTTTTTATTGCATCTTCCTCTTTTATTAAAATAAATGGATGAATTAATAATCACTAGGTTGTTTTTCTATGAGTCTTCAGATTTTTTATTTTTGATATCCAGATGTAATTACAAATACTATATTTAACTAGGAAATTTTATATTAAAATACATGTGTCTCATGCCCCACCTGAGATCTGCTAAGTCAGAATCTTCAATATGAAGTCCTAGAATCCATATATTTTTAAGTATGTCTCAGTAAATCAGATGATTAATTATACCTTAAAACTATCTATATAAGTCAATACTGAAGACATATTTATTAAAAATATATGTGACAAAGCCAAGAGGGCAGAATATATAATTCATAGAATATAGAATTAGAGTTCTGTGAGTTATTCAAGTGGACAAAGAGGAAATGAGAAACTTGACACAATAAAAGAATGGTTTATGTTGAAAACATAAATTACATTAATACAGAATATTTGAGAACAAGCTTCAGTCATAAAATTAATATGTATTATATATGTTTATATAGATAAATAATAATTTTAGAGTGCATGGAGTCCAAACCAAGAAGATAATACTTACTTATAATTTTCACAGGGACTATAAGTTGAAGGCAAAATGAATATATTTTAGAACATAAAAAAATGCAAGGGGAATAATAAAACCAGTTGGGGCACTGTAGTTGGTTAATATTAGAAAGAGAAAACCAACATGAAATGCAAAAATTCTCGTTGTTTCTTCCAAAGGGCCAAAATATGAACAAGGTATTTCTTTTCATTATTCTGCTCCACTGTACTCAGAAGAAGGACATGGTGGCTTATCCATATTAATCACATTCTTCTCTTCTCTGCTTACTAATATATCTTGAGTCAAATGTCCAGGCCTGGTCCACATTCAATCACCTCTAGGAATGTGGAATTTCATGGCTTAGACTTGGATGTTGGTTACTATGCCTGCGGTAAGAGTTTAAATAAATATGAGTGTGATCAACATGGATGA
Source organism: Alouatta palliata (assembly GCA_004027835.1). Lineage (NCBI taxonomy): Eukaryota > Metazoa > Chordata > Mammalia > Primates > Atelidae > Alouatta > Alouatta palliata. Next base: position 40,756 of record PVKV010014523.1, read on the forward strand.
ATGAATTGGTTAAGCTAATGGGGGAAGATTTTACCTCAGAAACAAGGAAAATTTTTAAAGTAACTAAAGCTCTCCAGACAGAAATAAGAAGAAGCTTCTGAGTTTTAAAGAGATTGGAAAAGATGGAATTAGAGCCCTTTTATGAGAGTTTGTATTTCAATTTCATTCTTAAATAGAAAAAATATCAAACACGAAAATACAATAAAAGTCCATTTCCACAAGCTAGGAAATCTATTTTGTTTAGCCAAAATGTCCATTTGAAATTGTACATAACTTTTAGAATAAATGCAGATATTTATACATTTTATTATTAATAGCACCAAAGGTCAGAACACAGTAGTGAATAACATTTAACTGGAAAAAAAATTAAATGTCAGAAAAATTTATATTTTTAAATTATGAGTAACTATTCAGTACAGATAATAAAACATTTACTCTTTCTGAAAAATACTATTATTGATTTTTAAAAGGATGCCTGCTGTAGCACTGATGCATAACGCTAAGAAAAAGGTAGTAATTTGTGGATAAAACCACCTATTCCATTTATATTGACAGTATGTTTTTTTGTAGAGAAATATTCTAATTCACGACAGCAAATTTTGCTACTTTGACTTTCATAAGCATTTTTAGTTATTCTTAAAATGCAAATAAATGGCTATTTTAGTCACTATTCCTGCACTCTTTCACTTATTCTGGAGAAAAGTGGGCTAAACTATTTTAACCAGGTCTGAGAATAGCTGATTGCAGAGGCTCACTCAGAATTCTAACATTCCTTCCTCTATGTATTCATTATTTACTATGCTGAGTCTCTTTCACAAGCCTAAAATTCCAAAACTATGTACTCCTAAAATTGCGATTTACTGATTTAGGCCATCCTCTGCCCTGCTTTGGCTGAGCCTAGGTCTATTAGTAAATTTTCACACTGCTCATAAAGACATACCTGGAACTGGAAACAAAAAGAGGTTTAATTGGACTTACAGTTCCACATGGCTAGGGAGAACACAGAATCATGGTGGGAGGTGAAAGGCACTTCTTACATGGCAGCGGTAAGAGAAAAATGAGAAAGAAGCAAAAACGGTAACCCCTGATAAATCCATCAGATCTCGTGAGACTTATTCACTGTCATGAGAACAGCATGGGAAAGACCAGCCCCCCGTGATTCAATTACCTCCCCCTAGGTTCCTCCTACAATATGTGGGAATTCTAGGAGATAAAATTCAAGTTGAGATTTGGCTGGGGATGCAGCCAAACTGTATCATTCCACCCCTGGCCCCTCCAGATCACATGTCCTGACATTTCAGAACCAATCATGCCTTCCCAGCAGTCCTCCAAAGTCTTAACTCATGTCAGCATTAACTCAAAAGTCCACAGTCCAAAGTCTCATCTGAGGCAAGGCAAGTCACTCTGCCTATGAGCCTGTAAAATCCAAAGCAAGCTAGTTACTTCCTAGATAGAATGGGGTACAGGTATTCAGTAAATACAGCAGTTTCAAATGACAGAAACTGGCCAAAACAAAGGGGTTACAGGGCCCATGCAAGTCCTAAATCCAGTAGGGCAAATTTTAAAGCTCCAAAATGATCTCCTTTGACTCCAGGTCTCTTATCCAAGTCATACTGATGCAAGAGGTGGTTCTTATGGTCTTGGGCAGCTCCATCTCTGTGGCTTTTCAGGGTACAGCCTCCCTCCTGGCTGCTTTTATGGGCTGGCATTGAGCGTCTGTGGCATTTCCAGGTACACTGTGCAAGCTGTAAGTGAATCTACCATTCTGCGATCTGAAGGACAGTAGAGCCTAATAGAAGCTAGCAAGTAAATTTTTGTCAAGCATTTTGGTCTAATGTCTTTCTCCTCGCTTGGCCACCATGCCCATCCGCACTATCCAGTTTTAAACGTCTTCCTCTCTGCAACAAGTTTTTATCTTTGAAATATTTTTGATGTTGCTAGACAAGAAAGATATACCTTTTAAATTTTACTTTGAATTATTGGTGAGACTGAACATTTATATTGTGTTTATTAGCATTATTACTTATTAGCTCAATAATTATCTACTTATATGTTTTAGACATATCATTCAAGATGCTATTTCTTTGCTGTCAATTTATAAGAAATTTATATGTTAAAAATAAGATTTATTTTACTCATTTCATATAATCATTAAGTTTTACATAAAGAATTTCTAATTCTTAACTTTTTAATTTTACTTTACTCATCTCTTAACGGAATGATACATTGTTTATAATGTTAAAGATGTTTACATAAATGGTTATTTCAGAAAACCTTGGAAAATTCTACTTGCAAGCTGATGGGGCTTCTGGGCATGTGCTATATTACTATTCTTATTCATCTCAGAAGAGATGGAATTGATAACTCTCCAATATTAACCCAGAAGTAAGGGCACTACAAGGCCCTAAGCAAATCCTTTAAAAAACATGTATAAATGTTGCAAGATAGTATTTGAAAGAGAAATGGCAAAATGTGAGAATAATTATTTCTGATATTCATATTTTTTCTTCCTGAGTCCAGGAAAATTGTGCATCATGCTACTGTTATGGGATATTTGGGTGTCACTTCACCTGTTGGCAAACTCTGTGGCCAGTGGTGGTTTTGCTTGAGTTTTGCTCTGGCCTGTTGGGCTTGTTCTGTCCACTTGACCTGGCAGGCTGCATTAAACTCCCACTACTTGCCTGGATCCCACACCTGCCAAGGGCTAGCCAGACACAGAGCAGTGAGGGATGTGTGAGCAAGCATGGCATCCAGCCACTGGACACAGCCAGGCATGCCAGCTGCAGTGGGGCTGGCAGCTCCAGGCACTGGCATAGGCACCAGCTCCCTGTGAGGCTGAAGCTGGACCAGGCATACCATAAGTGATTTCCACAGCTGACACCAGAGAACATGGTGTGGCTCCCAGAAGCTTGGAAATGCCAGGAACTGCAGATCTCTAAACAGGTTGTCACTGCCCTGGTTCGGGGAGCTCCTAAGTCTGCACCGCCTGAAAGGCTACAGCTCTTCTCTCCTTTCTTCTCCCCTTCTTGTCACCTGCAACATGGCAGGCAAGGGACATGTTTTATCCCTGTTTGTATTACAGCTCTTTTAGCCCCACCTTCAGCAGGTCCTGAGTTCCTGTTCTGTGTCCAGGAAGAATGAGGTACACGGACAAGTGGAGGATGAGCAATAGAACAGCTCATAGGACTAACAGCAATAGAACAGCTCATAGGAAACCCACAGTGGGCAGCTCCTCTTCATAGCCAGGGTGTCCTGACAAGCGTTCAGCTCTCAGCAGAAAGGGTAGCTCCTTTCTGGAAGCAGGTCATCCCAATGAGTGTTCTACTCTCAGCAGAGAGGGTAGCTCCTCTCTGCACTGGTTGTCACATTGTTTCTTCAGTTCTTAGCAGTGAGGATAGTTCCTCTCTGCAGCTGGTTGTCCCATCATTTCCTCATCTCTCAGCAGAGAGAATAGCTCCTCTCTTAAGCAGGTTGTCCCAATGAGTGTTCAGCTCTCTGCAGAGAGGTTAGCTCCTCCCCGCAGTTGTTCATACTATTGTCTCTTTGAGTCTGGCTGAGTCTGGGGCTTTTACGGGCCTCATAAGGGAAAAAGTATACATTGACTGGTCCATGGGCAGCCACAGGAGAGCCCAGAAAAGGCACCATAAGTTTCTACTCTGGTTCAGAGAAATAGCAGCTTTGCCCCTGGTCTTCAATCCTTCCCCAACTCAAAGGTGGGGCTTCACTCAGGACCTGCCACCTTCCACCCAGGAGTCTGTCTGCCTCCTGCTGCCATTCATGAGCTGCCCTCAGCCCTGCCTCAGCCTCTCTTCTATGATGTTGGCACCCAAAGTCTGGAGGGGGATGAGGTGGCAGGGGGCTGGCATGTCAGTGCTTCCCTGAGCATGTTCACACCCACTGGGTTGCAACAGTGCCTGGCTTAGCCTCAACTTTGCTCCATGATAAGAGTGGGTTCTGACAGTGTGGAGAGGCCAGGCAGCAGCAGCAGACACCTCTGAGCCTATGGGGTCAAAAGGGGGTCTTCCTGGGCTCCTGGGATTGCAGAGGTCCCTGGGTCTGTAGCTGCAACTTGGGCAGCTGCAGCTGTGTCCAGGAGAGCAGGGCTCTGCTTGCTTCCAGCTCCCACAGGCTCCATGGAGTGTGGCATTGCTCTGGGCACTGTTCTGCTCTGGGGCCCCTTTCTGCCTGCCTCTCCATGCCTGACCATACTACTCCTGCTCCCCACTGGCAGGTGACTTGGCCCCACCCCACTGCAGCAGATCCCAGGGCAGCCAGCAAGATGCAGGTGGTGTGGTAGCCCTGGCAAACACCAGACAAATGAACCTAAGGCTCTGGGCCAGCCCTGCAAGTCCTGGCTGCACCTTTGGCTAAGTGTTCACAGGTCCCCAGTATGCAATGGGAAGTGAGGTTGAGGCAACAGTGGAGGCTCCAGTCCTAGGATTGGGTTCTGCCTGGCTGTGTAAGGGTGGGGGTGGTGCAGTCACCTGCCTTGGGGGGATGGGGCATAGGTGACCCACTGCTGCCACTGCTGCTACCATAGCCACTCCCGCCGCCACCAGTTATGCCTTTCTGCTACAGCCGGCATGATGGCAGCAACTGCTCCAATGGCCTATCACTCCCCTCACTACTTTGTGCTATTTCTACTAGAGAGTTGAGAGGGCCTGGCTCTCAGTGCCCCCTATCAAGAAAAAAAAAATGTGTAATTAGAAATAGTCATTGCCAGTCATTTGAGTTATAAGTGGGTGCTTCCCCACTGGGAGCAATTGGCAGGCACTGTTCAGGAGGTTTGTCTTCAGCAACTTCCTATTCCCAGTAAGAAGACATCCCAACTGCATGGGCATTCAAACTAAACCGACCGTGGGACTAGCTGAGCAGTGAGGGCACACAGGCATAGTTATCACCGAATATTATTTATATTATCTAAATTCTTTCTCCTTTGATAATCTTTAACTGGATCCACAGCTTGGGCTCCAGGCTCAGATTTTTGGCTTCCCTTGCTTGAAGAATCAAGCAGAGAGCCTTACCCCCATGGTAAGTGTTCCAGATCCAAATAAGAGTTCACAGACAGACAGAGGGAGCAGCAACGCAGTTTATTGAGCAAGTGAAGATAAAGCTTCCACAGCATGGAAGGGGACCCAAGCGGATTGCCGTTGTTGGTCAGGGCTGCTAGGCTTATATCCCCAAGTAATTCTGAGTTGCTGAGTGTTCGTCCATTAGTCCTGTGTGAGGAGAGGCTTTGTGACCATGTGTTGCCTAATCTCTCTTCTGAGTTGCTGAGTGTTTGCCCCTTGTCCTGTGTGCGGAGAGGGCTTGTGACCATGAGTCACCTGATCTCTTCTTCTGGTGGTTGTTTTCTAGTTTCTATTGAACTTGGAAACGGTATGAGAATGTGGTTGAACAGCTGATACTTTGAACACAGACTCCTGATATGGTTGAAGTACCCGTGTTGACCTTTTCCCGTGCTAGGATTTCCAAAAAGTTCCCCATTGACCCAAAAGGTTTTATTCCCTCAATCTCTCTCTCTTGGTATTTTGAAGGTGTTTTCAATCCCTATAAAAGATCAAGTGATAAGTGAGTGAGTACCCGCAAAATAGATAATTACTCCTGGTTGAGGCAAATTTCCAAACCAGCTATAATGTATGTATCTATTTTCTTCACTCACGAATGAACACTTGACTGAATATAAAATTGTGACATCATGCATTTTCATTCAGCATTATATTTTCTGATATTAAGCACTATAGAGGGGCATTCAAAGTGAGAATGACTTCTGCCACATAGCTACCTATGATTTTTGTAAATCATTTTTGTTTTTTAAATTGAATTGTGGGTGAGATTTTTTCTTTTAATTTCAAGGACAATGCTTTCATAAATTTTAATAAGAATTTGAATGATTTTTTTCAGTCTTCAGACTCAAGGTTGTTGTTTACATGTTTGTTTTAGTAAAAAAAATCTTTCTCATGTCATAGTGCCATCATTTTGGCTTCAGCTTTTTTTCTCACATCTTCTTTGGGAGTATTTCCTTCCAAGATTTCATCTTTGTTTTATGTTATAATTTTTTTCTATCACTTCTATAATTTTCTGCCTCTTTCCATTTATTATTGATCATTTTCTGATATGACTATTTTAACATAAGGCAAATTAGGTGTTAAGGCAAATAGAATTACTAATAATAAAATGAGTAATCAAATGATGATAAAAGTTATATTTCACAGAGAAAGTTGTTAAATTCAGTTCTGATTTTATGTCCATGTATGTGTGTGTGTGAGAGAGAGAGAGTGTGTTCTTATATATGTTGTCAAAAATATAGCCCCAAAATGTACAAAGCCTAAGTTGAAAGGTATGCAGATGGCCACACAATAAACTTCAGAGCCCCTGAATGTGTTACCTTTATGGAAGAAGAAACTTTGCAGATGTGATTAATATGAGGGACCTCAAGATGGCAAAATTATCCTGGATTAATATAGGTGTGGCCAATGTATTCATGAGTCTTTAAAAGTAGAGGATTTCTTTAGCTGTTGTCAGAGAGTGAAGATAACATGAAAAAACATTTGATACCCCATGCTGGCTCTGAAATACAAGGAGCTACATGTAAAAACTAGGGAGAGGCCTCCAAAAGTTGGAAAAAAACAAGAAAATGGATTCTCCTTTTGAGCCCCCAAAAATGAATGCAGCCATGCTGACACCTTGATTTTAGCCCTGTGATACCCATGTTGGACTTCTGACCTACAGAACCGTAATATAATAAATGTGAGTTGTTTTAAGTCATATATTTATACTCATATCTCCCATTCTGATACAAAACCATTGGGTTCATGCTAGCACTCTCCCTTTGCTCATTATAACTTTTTTCTCTGACAGCAAGAATTTAGTTCTCATCTTCATATATTTATTTGTTCAAACATAGTAGCTATGTAAAATAATTTCAGAATTTATAATCCATACCACTGTGAGAAACACATTTTTAAAATCAAACTGTTTTTAAACAGCCTTTCCTGGTTTTAGCCCAATAGTATATAGTAAAAATATTGTTTTGCAAAATTACTTAAGTCAACTGCTTTCCCAAGACAGGGGAGGTTCTCATCTTCATAGCAGCCACTTCCAGCCTAGCATTTCTGCCTCTTGGCTTGAATTACTAATGAATCACCAAACTCTGTAAGGGAAAAATGGGCTCAGACTATTGGTCTCACTTTCTGCATTTTTTGGGTATTTACACATTTTTTTTTTATTGTTGCCTTGTCAGCTTTGAACTTGTTTTCTGCTCACAGGTCCATTAGATTTCTGAAAGCTCTCAAAGTTCAGTTTATTCAGCTTTTGATACCCACTTTCTGATTGTTTGGTAAGCATCTCTATCCATGAAGTTTGTGAATCAACAACTACTTGAAAAGAAAAGTGCTTCTGTATAGAATGTCAAAATCATCTCAGGAGTTTTATTTTCCCTGGAATCTTGATTCTTTAAGTCTTGGCTATCTTAGCTACTCTCCAAAGCTTTCAGACAGATGGGTTGTTTGATTGTGTGCTTGTTTTTCCACTTTTTCACTTGTTCTTAGTAGAAGGATTAGCCAGTTACAAGCTATTTTTTAACAGGTAGAAAGGAAAATCTGGAAAGCCTGTCACTATTTCCCTAGATGACAGTTTTAGTGTTTAGTTTTAGTTTGTGTTTCTTAGTTAATCCAAAATTAGAAGTCTGCCACTATAACTTCTCCTGTCCTCATTATTTATAATGGATTGGCTTTGAATTTAAATGGCATGGTATTTATCATTTAGTACATTTACTATCTGATGAGAAAATGTAAGTCCTTGCAATCAGGTTACCATATTGGCCTGGAAGTGTCTATAGAATTGGAGTCGTTTTCTTTTTTCTTACTCAAAGAATTAAACACATTTTTTTTTAGTCGAAGTATTTTTACAATTAATTAAACTAAAATATGTGACATTTATTTTGAATAGTCCCAGAATTATTTTCATGAAGTTATTTACCCTAGGGCATATATATATTCACAAAAAGTATTTTACAGACTTTGGAGGAAAAGGGAGTGAATTAACGTGTAAAAATTGTTCACAAATCAAATAAAATCATAAATGGATTAGCTTTTATCTTTCCAAATGCACCATTAAAAAAAGCAATTATTTACTTAATTCAGTTGTGTTTCAAAATAATGTTGACTATTTTTCTATACAGACAGATATAACAAGTATTCTGAAAATGATGGCATGTGGCTCACATAAATGTATCTTCCTCTGTGCAACCCCCAATTTCCCAGAGTATCCAAGTGGGTTAGCTATGACCCTGGAAGGCATCAGCAGTAAGTTTTAAAGTGACCATTGGTTATTTAGTTAATATGAAATTATCTTGGAAAAGCTCTTCTCTCACTGATCCCCATTACCTTGGCAAAATATATAACTCATTCCTTCTATCAATGCTCATGTACTTGTCCCGCCAGTTAATTCCACTCATATTTAAAGTAGTCTCAGTCATGTTCCATTTCAATCAATTTTATCTGCATGGCACACTGATCACAGAGTGGTCACATTGTACAGCAGGTGAAGCTGGCTACGAGCTGTCCCAGTCTTTCAGTCACTGCACTACTGGAAGCATGTGCTTATTTACTTATTACTTATTCATCAAATATTATGCAGTGTTGGGAGCACATTAAGGAAATAAAAGTTAAAGAGATATTATTTTGGAGAACAGATATCTTTATAAATAGATTTTTCAAGTATAAAAATAATTACCATTTGTGTGGTGCTTCATAGATTATACCACATTTTCACATGGTATGCCTCAGTCAAGTCCATGATACAGGTATCATATTTGAAACACCTATCTTCAATGTATGAAATGGTTACATGTAAGTTTGGGTAATGGTGGTTACTCCTAGGCAACAAATCAAAGAAAAGAGAATTCACTTCGTATGAGGTGAAATGCCCTTTCCTAATGTCCAACAGAACTATCAACAGATATCAATAATACATACAAAAGAACACAGTAGAAGAAAAACAGTGTGGTTTATATCTTTTCCTTTCATTTGCCATTCCCTGTCCCTTTTGTCTGTGATGCGCTCATACTTTTGATAGTCTTTTTTTCCTGTTAGAATCCTTAGGCAGATCTTTTATCTTGTGTTCTCTTATGTGAAGCTTATAAACTGACCCACAACTGTACACTATTTGGAAGAAGACAAAACCTGTATTAAAGTCTTTAGGTTTCTTCTTTTAACCTTAGTTCTACCTATATTTCAGAATCCACTGCTTGATTTTTTTTAACATAGTTAAATGCTTGCCTATCAGTGGCTGAAGTAGAGTAGATGCTTAATAAGTATTCATCAAATGGATGAATTATCAATCATCAAGTTAATAATATTAGACACCCATTTAGTAAGTGCTTGCTATTTGTCAGGCATAGTACTAATGCTTCTCAAGAATGGCCTCAGTTAATCCTCAGATCAACCCTAAGACATAGATATTTTACTACCATCATCCCCATTTTACAAATGAGAAAACCGAGGCACAGTACTACAACAACTTAACAACAAGTGCATAGCTTGTTATGGAAATGAGATCAGACCTATGTCTTTACCATGCTATGAGCTGCTTTAACATCTGATCAACTATATGCATCTTCATATTTATTAAAAATGTCTGAATTTGATTAATTATTGAGGTCAATTTTTTTTCCAAATACATTGCATTTCTCAGTTTTATTCCCAAACAATAAAGCTAAATCTTAGTGTTTCAAAATAATATATTTAAATGTCAGTCAACTTTAGTGTTGATTTTGAAAATCACATCAAGGATTTTTATACAACTAATAACAAATCCTGACAAATTTAGCTCCAGACACAAACATTGCTATTATCAAAATAAGAGCTAGCTTGAGAACATAAATGACTAACATTTTGAGTTTGTTCTTTCAATATTAAAATATAGAAAACCTATAGTGAAAAAAAAAATTTCCATTTAAATGTTATCCTTTGGATTACTTACTAAATAAAAATTTTAAGAGAATATAAAGACTTTTTTTTTTTGAAACGGAGTCTTGCTCTGTTGCCAGGCTGGAGTGCAGTGGCACAATCTCGGCTCACTGTAACCTCCGCCTCCTGGATTCAAGCAATTCTTCCGCCTCAGCCTCCCGAGCAGCTGGGACCACAGGCACGTGACACCATGCCCAGCTAATTTTTTTTTTTTTTTTTTTTTTTTTTTGTATTTTTAGTAGAGACGGGGTTTCATCATGTTGGCCAGGATGGTCTTGATCTCCTGACCTCGTGATCCGCCTGCCTCGGCCTCCCAAATTGCTGGGATTATAGGCGTGAGCCACCATGCCCGACTAAAATAATCTTCTAAAATAGACTTTATATCAGGAATGTCTACCAGTATTAAACAATTCAACCGAAAAAAATATCTTGGGTCATTTCACCTCTTGGAATATTATTCTGCAAAACCCGCTGGCATCAGTTGTTTTGGTTTTTAGCATATACAACATAAAATCTGCAATTTCAAAACACTTTTATCAAAGTGTTAAGATAAAAATATAATACATAAAAATTACATTTTGATGGTCACTATTGTAAGTGACCTATGATATATATGTGTGTGTTTATACATGTATATAAACACATGCATGTGATAAATGCTTATACATGTATATACATGTTTTTCTTGATTTTTGTGAAGCCAGTGAAAAGCATGGACTAAATTAAGTTTTTATGTAATGTTGTAAAATTTTGGTTAAATAGAAATATATAAATATAAATCATTCCATGTTTTTATTTTGTTTCTAAGGGAATATTCATTTTAAATAAAATCCATTCTGCATTTTAAATGTTTTTTAAAACAGAGTTTTTGGTAATAAAAGCTCATTTTGTTTCAGAGAATGGAGATTGATTCAAGTTTCCTGGAGAAAAGGAGCTTATGTTAAGGCTGCACATACCCTTCATAAGGGAGATGGGCATCAGAGGAAAAGAGGAATATTGGTAATTCACTATCCAATTGCTTTCCTTTCCCCCAGCAGCAAGAAGAGTTCAGGAAACTGTAATATTTCTTCATTAACACAATGCTGAATACCAACAGGATACTGATCTTCAATTGAAGTCATTAGGAGTATCCTCAGTTTTAAATCTAAGAAAATTCTCATCCTTTGAAATATTAATGTATTTTAACCAAACTCTCAAATACAGCTTAGGCAATATTGCTCCAGAGATGTGAACTACTGTGAATGGCTTTAATTGAAGATATGTGGGGATAATTTTAATGTAAGACATTCGTAGTAATTAAGGCAGAGTAGTATTGAATGAAGGGAAAGAGGGTGTTTAGGGAAAGATGCTCATACAGGTCAATGAGCTTCTACAGCTGTCTTTGTTACACATCTGTGCATAAGATTAAGTAGTTTACCTTGCTCATAGTAATTCCTTGCCAGAGCTTAGGAAAATTTTGCAGGACGTTTTTACTTGCCGTAGGCAATCCTCACCCATATTGAAACACTCTTCCTTGCTGATAGAGAAGAAAACAATTCCAAGGTCATAGACTGTTTTGTTTGACACAGTCTTATCTCTCTAATGAAAATAAATAAAGGAAAAGTATTTTGCCATTAATTTTAGAATTTTTTAACTGCATGTTATCTGAAAATGTATTAACACAATAGAAATAAGAACATGAGCTTTGATATTGACTTACTTTCAGATTCCTCACACACTACTCAGTTGCTAAGAAGAGCCAGTCTTAGGTGCACCTCCATGAACAAAAGGGGAGGCAATATGAAGCCATGTCTGTAACTTCGTGGATGCTACTTTTTGCACTACCTGTATGTTAATTTCTTTTGGCCATGGTAACAAATTACCACAAATTGGGTGCCACTGAAGAATAGAAATGTATTCTCTTACAGTTCTGGAGTCTAAAAGTCCAAAATCAGGGTGTGGTTGGGCTGTGCACCCTGCAGAGGCTGCAAAAGAGAATCTAGTCATTGCCTCTTCCACCTTCTCTTGACCAATAATATTCTGTGACTTGTAGCCACACCATTTCAGTCTCTAAGGAAACAGCATCTTCGAATTTCTCTCTGCTGTTTTCACACTGCCTCCTCTTCACTGCATGTAGCCAAATCTCACTCTGTATCCCTTTATGACGTTACATGTGGTTTCATTGGAGCCAACCAAATAATTCAAGATAACCTCCCCATCTCAAAATTTTTATTTTAGTCAATGGCCATATCACCCTGAACATGCCCGATCTCATCAAAATTCTTAATTTAATCACATCTACAGAGATCTTTTTCGTGCCATGTAAGATAGTATTCACAGGTTCCAGGGTTTAAGACATGGGAACATTTTGAGAAGCCATTTGCCAGCCAACCACAACTCGGCTGTTGGTTAACAAGTAAAACCAAGTACATATAACCTCAACTGAGTCTAAATTATTTCTCTCAAGTTTCCTCAAGCCCAGACCCACCTTTATTACCTTGTCCAGCTCAGAGACACACAAAATTCTCTGAGAAGACCCCAAGAGTCAAGTACCGCTCAGTAGACAGAGGGCAAACGACTCACTCTGCCTTGTGAGAAAAATATAATCTTCACTTACCTTATTTAACATTCTTTTCATCAGTCTATAAGAAAACTTTGACTCTACAATTCATCTTCATTTAATTTTAACATTTTTGAAATCAGAATATGTCTTTTAATGGATGTGTACATTTCCTATGGTAGTCTTACAACCCTACTAAATTGATTATGCATAACATTTAAAAAACATAAAAAGGAAGAATGTTAACATATATCTAAACTCTCATAAAAAGGAGGAATGTTAATATGTATCTTCCAAGATAATTCTGATGACTTGTGAGTCAATGACTACATGCCTAAATAGATATGGAAATACTGTATCTGTTAGAGGACAGTTTTTCAGTCACAGGGATGGCACTCTCTGTTGTGTGTCAAGAATAGTTGCATAGTTATCCTATGGCTTAATGAAGTATCCCTGAAGATGGTTTAACTACTTTGTTTTGAATCCAGGCAACTCAAACAACTTTCTGATTATCAATGATGTTTCTCAATACAGCACTTATAATTTAGATTCAGGATGTATATTGTATGATTACATTAAAAATACTGGGGACTGCTTAAAACTGTTTCTATACCACACTAATAACCTGTAAGCAAATCTCATGACTTTGAACGTGGAATACTAAGGGTTTTCGAAATATGCATACATTTCTCTCTCTCTCTCTCTCTCTCTCTCTCTCTCTCTCTCTCTCTCTCTCTCTCTCTCTCTCTCTCTCTCTGTGTGTGTGTGTGTGTGTGTGTGTGTGTGTGTGTGTGTGTTTCTAAATCTAACAGGGAATAACTCTGTGTGCTAATAGCTGTAATCAAATAAACAATGCCTTAGAAGAAACTCTGGCCATCCATTACACTCCTAAGTTCTGAGTATAAATTAGTGCTGCTAATTCACACTGCTGCATATGACTAAGGCATTTCCATGGCTGCCGAAATATACAAACTTGACAATTCTCCATTGATACATGTTCTTGACTTCCTGCAATCATTAAATTTAGACCTGAGATACTTAATATGTAAAAGTCATCCACATTTCCCAAGCCATACACATGATGAATCAACTGTTAGACTAGGTTTTTGATTAAATTAGGTTTCTGTACCTGTATAACCGAGAGGTTAACCCTTAATCCCAGTGACAGCTCCAAGATACAGCTACTATCATTGAGAACTCATCTGAAAAGCCAGCTGACCTTTCTCTTTATAACATATCTTTCCAACTATAACAATTTCATGAAGTAATTGAATATTTACAAGGAAAGGGCACAGTGCTGTTTTCTTTGTTTTTTGTTTTACGAAACAGCTTATAGAAAAGTAAGATACTTTATCAAAATCTGATAAAGATAAGGAACTTGTCTGTTCTGTTCACTACTATAGTCTTTGGAGCCTAGCACAGCTCTTGTCAGGTATTTAATAAATACTGGATTAATGAACCAAATCATCAATACACTAGATCTTACAGCTGAAAAGAATAGACATAGATAATGCTTATGCTGGTATAATTTGTACCTTATTCTTATAATTTAATATATAATTTATATGCTGAAAATGAAACAAATTTTGGAAATTGTGAATAATTTATTTTAAGATGCATGTTTAAACAATCTAAAGACTGTTATTTGTTGCAAATATTTCAGTCTAAAACATTCTTCAAATAATTCTGAATAATTGATCGACATAATAGCAGTATGGGGATGAATGTATACAAAAAATGTTATAAGAGAATTGATGTAACCACCAATATATTGATAATTTATCAAAGATACAACCTTTCTTCTAATGAATATATAGTATGTAAATGATGATTTACAGTATTTTTTTAAGTAGGTACAAAGATAATATTTCACTTCCTTATAATAATTTAACTAGCCTAACTGCAACCAGGATATAACACTTTTCACATGTTTTCTACTCTTTCATCACCTTAAATCCCACCCATGCACTGAGAAGTTCCACATAAAAGTCTGTCTTGCATTTGGAGACTAGAAATTGGAATCTGGTTCAGTGAAAGTGTATATATAAAAAGAAATTAGGTCATAAAAGTTGAAAGTTAAATACAATCCTGATCTTTTATGAAGATTTAGAAATCAAAACCTGGAAATACACATTCAGTTACTGTCCAAAAATTGAACAGGTTATTGTTAAATGACCCACTAGCACATCTTTCTTTCTCACTAATGCAAATCTTGAAGTTGGATTATCACAGATTTAAAGAGGGCTATTAATTTATATAAAATCATCAGTATTTGTTGGTTCTTGACAACTCAATAAGAACTTCCTTTTTTTTTTTTTTTTGAGATGGAGTCTCACTCTGTCACCCAGGCTGAAGTGCAGTAACATGATCTCAGCTCATTTCAACCTCCCCTCTCAGGTTCAAGCAATTCTCCTATCTCAGCCTCCTGAGTAGCTTGGACTACAGCCACATACCACCACACCTGGCCAATTTTTGTATTTTTAATAGAAACAGGGTTTCACCATATTGGTCAGGCTGGTCTCTGTTGGGGTCACTACCTGTGGGGGTCTGTCTTGCAGACCCTGACTCAAAAACAGATAAATTGCAAACACTGCCCGTGACATGCTGGCCTCTCTGACCTTTATTCAGCACACATTAAATGACAAAACTTTGAGTCAAGCTTATGTGTGAAGCATAGTGTCAAGTACTCTACATATTTCATTCATTCTTTGTCTTTACTCTTTCAAATAGAACTGAGTGTGAGGGCTGCTTACAGACTCCCTGGAGAGTGCTGTAAACAGTTGCAAACACTGCCCCTGACATGCTGGCCTCTCTGGCCTTTATTCAGCCCACATTAAATGACAAAAGCTTTGAGTCAACACCACTAGAATGAAGAGATTAAAGGACAGTTTCTGAGGCCTGTAGCAAACAACGTTTTTGAGTACTAACCCTGGTCAATCTCCCCCTGAGAGAGACATCTGGAATCATCAAAGGTTAATTCATAGGACCACCTGAGTAAACAAGTTATTCAGATAAACTCCCCCACATTTCCTAGTGATTTACTTTTCTTATCAACTAAAGGTAAAGGGGATAAGGCTTCCTTCAGTCAAAACTTCTAATGAAATTATGCAAACTTCTCAGCCTTCCAAGAAGGTTTGTGACTATATTCTATAACTTTCTCTAATATTTTTCCCTTAATGTTTTTGCCACCACCCTGACCAAACTCCCACAGGTCTTGAACTCCTGACCTCAGGTGATTTACCTGCCTTGGCCTCCCAAAGTGCTGAGATTACAGGCATGAACCACCACACCCAGCCCAAAAGAACGTTCTAATTTGCTGCATGGTGTGTATTCAGAAGATGAGAGGATGCCGGCCATAGAGAGTTTAACGTCATGAAGAAGAATGAAGCCGAGAAATGTAAGTCCTATGTCTTGAATAAGTAAGAGGTGCTGAGCAGTTGCTCTCAACTCACACTACCACTTGGTATGGGGACAAGTTGATTGAAATAAGGGCAGCAGACTGAACTGAACATTTGTTAATCATTGCCAGTTAATTTCATCTATCAAAATAGCCTCCAAATAGAATCATAAAATGTTATGGTGAAAAAAAGAGACTTTATATATAATCAGTAGAAGAGAGTTCCTGATTTGATACAGGTAGCTATAATTTATGTGGCTCAAAACATTCTTTTCTGAGCTTTGGCTTAATAATAATTTTGGAAAGAGGAAGAAACACAGCAAGGTCTATTGTGTATTGCTCATGTGGAGTGCTTATGTGTGAAGCATAGTGCCAAGTACACTACATATTTCATTTATTCTTTATTTTTACTCTTTCAAATAGAA
>PVKV010014524.1:5969-28279 GCA_004027835.1 Alouatta palliata
AACTCCGTCTCTACTAAAAATACAAAAAATTAGCTGGGCATGGTGGCACGTGCCTGTAGTCCCAGCTACTCGGGAGGCTGAGGCAGGAGAATTGCTTGAACCCAGGAGGCGGAGGTTGCGGTGAGCCAAGATCGCGCCATTGCACTCCAGCCTGGGTAACAAGAGCGAAACTCCATCTCAAAAAAAAAAAAAAAAAAAAGAAATACAATAAATTTTATTAAAGTAAATAAGTCAGGAGATTCTCCACTCAGTTTTGTTTGCTTGCTAAATATATGGTATTCTTATATAATTTATATAAATAAGACTGTCCACTATTGCATTATGGGTGGGGAAATCGGGTATACTTTCACCGACCTGAGAGGGTAGTTTGAGATGTTGACTTAAAATATGTACTACCTGACATATATGAATGTAAATATTATCCTAAGGGTTCCTGGGAATATCTCAAAGAGACAGTCATCCTCCAGAAACTCTAAAATCTAGCTACCATTATACCCATGTGACTGCTATACTGATACAAATAATAAAAATAACTACAAAGTTTTTTTAAAAGGTTACCATTAATACTAGGGCCAGGTGTGGTGGCTCATGCCTGCACTTTGGGAGGCCAAGGAGGGCAGATCACTTGAGGTCAGGAGTTCGAGACCAGCCTGGCCAACATATGAAACCGTGCCTCTACTAAAAATACAAAAAATTAGCCAAGTGTGGTGTCACATACCTGTAATCCCAACTACTCGGGAGTCTGAGGCACAAGAATCGCTTGAATCCAAGAGGTAGAGGCTGCAGTGAGCTAAGATCATGCAGCTACACTCCAGATTGCGTGACAGAGCGAGACTCTCTCTCAAAAAAAAAAAAAAAAGTTAGGCCGGGCGCAGTGGCTCACACCTGTAATCCCAGTACTTTGGGAGGCTGAGGCAGGCGGATCACCTCAGGTGGGGAGTTCGAGAGCAGCCTGACCAACCTGGTGAAACCCTATCTCTAAAAAAATGTTACTATTACATCAGAACAATTTTTTTCTTGTTCTGCCCAGCTGACCACAGTCTGTGATCCATGAACCTATTCAATGGGTGAACAGCATTAACCCTAACAATCCTCAGAAGAGTAAAGCACTCTTATTCTAACAAATTAAAATAATGTTCTCTTCCTCAGAGCTAATACCTAACATTAAAATGGTGTTAATTTTGGGTTTTTCTTTGGAGACAGGACTCTGTCATACAGGCTGGAGTGCAGTGGCATGATCTCGGCTCACCACAGCCTTGACCTCCAGGGCTCAAGAGATGCTCTAGCCTCAGCCCCCGCAAGTAGCTGAAACTATTGGTGCACATCATCATGCCCAGCTCATTTTTGTATTTTTGGTAGAGACAGGGTTTCACCATGTTGCCCAGGCTGGTCTCAAACTCCTTGACTCAAGTGATCTGTCTGTCTCAGCCTCCCAAAGTGCTGGGATTACAGGCGTGAGCCACTGCACCTGGCCTGGTGTTAGTTTTAAAACCTGATGAATGAGAACATAAAGTTTCTTCCATTTGTTCAACAAGCAGTAATTTGTCACACTGTCAGCACTATGCTAGAGGCCAAGAATGCAAAAAAGAATGAGATGCCATTCCTAACCTCATGAAACTAAGAGTCTAACAGAAGGAGTCAAATAAGAATAAGCTGGTTACCATCCAATGTAATACATTTTAAGTCAGATACAAGCACAGGATGGTATGGGAGCACAGAAAAAGAGTACCTGACAGTCATGGGATGGAAACATCAGATGATGTCTAAGCAGGAACTATGAAAGACAAGAGGAGAAGAAGCTGTATTGGTGCCCAAAAGGCACCAATCAACAGTAATTTGGTGATTCTCAATCAACAGTAATTTCCAGGCCGGGCACAGAAATCCCAGCACTTTGGGAGGCCGAGGAGAACGGATCACTTGAGGTCAGGAGTTCGAGACCAGCCTGGCCAACATGGTGAAACCCCATCTCTATGGAAAATACAGCAACGTGTACAAATGCTATTAGACAGGAAAGAGCAGAATAGTTTAGGGGAGCTGCAAGTAATTAAGAAAGACTCAAATGAAGCATAGGTGGGGGATATCAGCATGTGAAGATGTCAAATAGAGTAGGAAATGCCAGAGCTTGAAGGATCTTGACTCCAAATATTTGGACTTGATCCTTAAAGGTATGAACGCAGATTTGTTTCAAAAGATTACTCAAGGGTCAGTGTAAACACTGGATTAGGGAAGTGGGAAACACCGGAGGTGAAAAAAAATTAAAGAACTCTTTTAAAAAGCAAAACTCACCTACTGTCAAGGCTTGAATCTGCAACAACCTGAAGGCTTTCCAAAGATGACCCATCATTTACATGCAGGAACAAGACTTCCTTCTGAGATCGGACAGAACGAACCCATCCCTAAAGAAGAGAAATATTTCTAAGGTGAGTGTAGAACATTTTACATTTTCATTACACATCACATAGAAGACTAAATGAAAGAAAAACATGTACTCACAATCCTGCCTCAACAAATCAACTTCTTTTAGTTTACCATTATGCATATTTAATTTTGTATGTTCCAATCACAGTGAGATACACATTTTGGTATTCTATCTTTTGTTTTCATAATAAAACATAACGTTTTAAATGGATGCCTAATATTCCTTCATGTTGATGAGCATAAGTCACATAGCCAATCCTAATATTGGCAATTCCAGGTATCTCCTCCCAGCCCCCTGGCCCAACAATAAATAACAGGGCACATATCCTGGTGCCTTTCTCAGGATATGGGATGCACCCTTATTTCTGGTTTTACTTCACCATGCTGCCCAGAAGGCACTTCCTCTTTGGTGATTCTCAATCAACAGTAATTTCCAGGCCTGGTGCAGAAATCCCAACACTTTGGGAGGCCGAGGAAAATGGATCACTTGAGGTCAGGAGTTCAGGACCAGCCTGGCCAACATGGTGAAACGCCATCTCTACTAAAAATATGAAAAGTAGCCATGCGTGTTAGCACTTGCTTGTAGTCCCAGTTACTTGGGAAGCTGAGGCAGGAGAATCGCTTGAACCTGGGAGGCAGAGCGAGCCAAGATCACCTCACTGCACCCCAGCCTGGGTGATGGAGCTAGACTTCATCTCAAAAGTATAAAAAAAAACCTAATTTCCAAACTACCACTTTCTTACTTTTACTTGTTAGTAAAAGTTAACATGTATTGAGCACTTTGTAATGTGCTCCTATTCTAAGCTCATTATAAATATTATGCTACTTAATCCTCAGAACTTAACAAAGTGGTTATCATTTATCATTTTAGAGCTGAAGAAAAATTATTTAGAGATGTCAGGATAATCTCTCTAAACAGTCCAGGACACAGTGACCAATCAGTAGAGTTGGGATTCAAATGCAGTTCTGACTTCAAAGTTCATGTTGTTATCAACGAGCTTTTCTGGGATGCTATTATAATTCTGCCCTATCCCCAGTTCCTCTACCTAGGGAACACATCCCTTCAGGACTTTGCTGAAATATCACCTAATGCAAGTTATCTTCCTTAACCTTCTCAGGTAAGTAACTTCCTGTTTTCTTATAGTTCTTTACTTATCTTACTACCAATTATCATACTGCTATAATTATTTGTTTTAACCATTTGAACAGGGCCGTCCAACAGAAATGTAATGTGAGTCACATGGGTAATTTAAAATTTTTTAGTGGCCACATTAAACATAAAAACAGATGAAATTAATATTTTACTTAACCTATTATACTCCAAATATTATCAACATATAATCAATATAAAAACATATTGAGATATTTTGCATTCTTTTTTGTTCTTCAAAATTCGTATGTATTTTGCACTTACAGCATATCTCAGCCAAATTTCAAGTACTCAGAGCCACAAGTGGCTGGTAGCTACCATTTCAGACCTCACAGGACTAAAATGAAATCCTCTAACCCGGGCAGCAAGTTCTCCTTCCATCTTTGAATTTTCTCTTGACTAGCACACAAAGTATCATTAATGTATGCCCAATTAATAAACCAAGAGACCTCTGGAAAGAATATGCAACTCAAAGAAATGCAGAGATGCAGACTGGTCATACTGCTAAAAAGCAAGGATATGTGAGGACAACAAAAATAACTTCAATAGTAAGCCACGACTGTGCCACTAAACTCATGGGCGACAGAGCAAGAACCTACTCAAAAAATAATAAATTAATTAATTAAATAACCCTATCTGCCGGGTTGACGTCTGTAATCCAAGCACTTTAGGAGGCAGGAGCAGGAGGACTGCTTGAGTCCAGGAGTCCGAG
Source organism: Alouatta palliata (assembly GCA_004027835.1). Taxonomy (NCBI): domain Eukaryota; kingdom Metazoa; phylum Chordata; class Mammalia; order Primates; family Atelidae; genus Alouatta; species Alouatta palliata. Next base: position 10,250 of record PVKV010014524.1, read on the forward strand.
ACCAGCCTGCGCAATATATCAAGACTCCATCTCCACACAAAACTTAAAAATTACAGCGTGGTGGTGCATGCCTGTAGTTCCAGCTACCCTGGGGGCCAAGTTAGGATTGCTTGAGCCTGAGAGATGGAGGCTGTAGTGAGCTGAGATCACGCCACTGTACTCTAGCCTGGGTGACAAAGCCAGACCCTCTCTCAAAAAATAAATAACCACATCAGTGTACTTCAGCAATCTAATAAGAAACAGTCAAACCACCTTGTTTATTCTGCTTTTCTATGTGGAGCTGCTGCAAATACTTAGCAAGAGAAATAGCAGCTAACATTTATAGACTATGGACCACTGTTCTAAATATCTTATTTTCATAACCTCATTTAATTTTCAGGACTCAGGGACAATTATCTCTATTTTCGTAAGATGAAAATAAGGTGTAGAGTGTATAAACGCTATGCAGAGATTTAAACCTAAGCAGCTTAACTCCAGAACTCTTTCAAACTGCTACATTCCACTCTTTCTTCTAATTCATTAAAAATAAATTACATGCAGAGCTCCACTTTAGGCACTGAGGTGGCTAAAAGTTTAAAAGGCATAGTTTGGTTGAACAAGTATTTGCTGTCAGCCATGTGTAACTACAAAGGCAGGTAAGACACGGTTTCTGCTCTCAAGGAGCTAAGTCAGACAAGCACTTCATAACCCTGGATATTCATTATAAGGAATGAAGGTAGAGAACGGGGGCTCCTTCGTTTACATTTTTTGGTATGATTAACAAGTTTACAGGTAACAGCCTGGAATCATGAAAGCAAAGTTCCAGCGCTTTACAGTCATCGGAACCGTTTTGTGAAAATGGAAAGCAGAAAAGTGGAAATCCGCGATGCCTACCTAACTCTTCCCTGCTGGTGGTTCTGTCTGACCCGACAGTAAAAGAAACGCTAGATGTGGATGTGCCATATAAGTCCCTACAAGAAAAAACCCATACCCTTCCCATTCACTAACCTGGACCTTAACACGTTCCCCACTCGTGTTCTGGGCCCGGAGAGCGTCCCGCACGCTCAGTTTGGCTGAAGGCTTGTGCCTGGGGCAGAGGGCGGAGGAACAAAAGCGCACCGTCCGCAGCAAGCAGCGGGCCCCCAACATCGTGCGGCCGCCCTGGCCCTCCGCGGGAGCAGCCCAGACGTCGCGGTTCGAACCCGCCTGCGAGGACCCTCCCTTCTCAGCGGCTCCCCTTCCGCCGCTACAGCTCGGCTATAACACACTCCAGAGCCCTCCAGCTGCACGCTTTCTCCTTCAGGACTCCCAGCTCTGTCCCCACAGAACCTCTCCTCTTTCCTCTTCCCAACGGGGCGGAACAGACAGGATACTTGGCAGACGCCAGAAAGAAACGAAGTGGAGTCGGCAACTGGAGCGCCACTCTGCCCGCGACAATTCTAAACCTACGCACCGACCCCAGGCCGCAACACGCGCGGCCGGCCCCTCGTACGTCACCACGCCAACACCGCTTACATCATCACGCTACGGCGAATGAGGGAGAGCATGCGTACTTGTGACCCAGGCTTAGGAAGGTGTGCGGAAGGGGCGGGGTCAGGAGCTGAGACGGGGCGGAGCTAATGCCCTAAGGGTGTAAGGATTATCACTGAAAGAACCAGGGAGCACCTTGGGGTGGGGTCTAAGGGTCTTTATTTCTAAAGTTTCCAGGTGAGGCTGAGAAACTGAGAGGCAAGGAGTGACTGATGGACACGGTTTCCCTCTCCATCAGTCAACAACTAACAGAGATCCAACTAAGAGGAGGCTCTTAGCTGTTGACAGGATTTTTGCTTAAAGAGGTCAGTCGTTCCAGAGTTCTCCGCAGAGAAAAATCAGACATAGCCCCTCTGCGCCAAGTCACAGTTGTGTGGTATCGGAGAGCTAAACAGACAATTGCATAAAAGGGTGGTCAGTTGCCTAACAGCGCCTAAGCCTAGGACGCCAGGGGTGGCCTCCTGGAGAAGGTAGTCCTCTGACAGGTACATAAGAGGAACTGGAGGGACCTTGATATGGCAGGCAGAGAAGGCAAGACGGTGGAAAGATGTTGCAGAGACTGGAGGAATGTCAAAGTGTTACCGGCCAGAATCTTCCAAGTCTCCCTCTTCCCTCCAACACAGCTATCTGCATTTGTTTGACCTGGAAACAATGATCCTTTTATATATTAGGCTACTTTTTAATTTACCAAAAAAAAAAATTTTTTTCCTGTAACTCAATGACAGTCATGAAAAAGTTTTTATCTAATTTAAAAAAATAAAACGTGGCCGGGAGTGGTGGCTCACACCTATAATCCCAGCACTTTGGGAAGCCGAGGCGAGTGGATCACGAGGCCATGAGTTCGAGACCAGCCGGGCCAATATGGTGAAACCTGTCTCTATTAAACATATAAAAATTAGCTGGGCGTGGTGGTGTGCATCTGTGATCCCAGCTACTTGGGAGGCTGAGGCAGGAAAATCGCTTGAACCTGGGAGGTGGAGGTTGCAGTAAGCCAAGATTGCACTACTGCACTTAAGCCTCGGTGAGAGAGGCAGACTCTGTCTTAGATAGATAGGTAGATAGACAGACAGACAGACAGACAGTCTGGCCAAGTACAGTGGCTCGCGCATGTAATCCCAACTGTTAGGGAGACAGAAGCAAGAGGGTTGCTTCAACCCAGGAGTTTGAGACCAGTGCTTGCACTCGCTCACTTACTCTCTCACTTTCTTTCTCACTTTTACCTTAAAGTTGCCACTATTATTATGCCCATTTTACAAATAAGAGAACTTAGACCAGAAAGGCTAGATGACCCACTTAAGGATAAGTGTGAGATTTAAACCCAGAAGTGCTGGCTCTATGCACTAAAACATTATGCTGTGTTATACAATATCCCAAGGTGGAAATGAAATCATGATCCCTTCCATCAAGCAGCTCATGCTTTAGAGATGGAGACAAGCAAGAAAAGAGACTACTGAAATATAAATCAGTAACTACACACATAGATGTATGAGTTGTTTTGCATTTATTTGGTCTGAAAACAGTCACCCTTATATATTAGTCTACCTCTTAAATTTCTCCAAAAAATTATTTTGGATATTTTATCCAAATATTAAGTTGGATAAAATATATTAAGATTATTAAACACTTGTTACAATATATTTTATATAATAAAAATGTGCTCCCTGGTTCTATATAATACAAATTATAATAAAATTATAATTATAAATGATAAAATTATAATTAATAAAATTATAATATATTGGATAAAATATTAGTCTAGAGGAGACAGTTAAGCTGAATTTTTTGAGGAGGATCAATATTTTGCCAGGTAGGCATGTAAGAAAGTTTCCTGCCAGAAGGTGAACAGGAAAGGTTGCCAAGAGGACAAATGCCGTGGAAAAATTGTAAAACCATTCTCAAGACAGACTAGAAAATATCTCATCTGAAAATACTTGGTGTTGGAGGTGGAACCTAGTGAGAGGTGTTTGGATTATGCGGGCCTTATGGAGGCCTTAGTGCCATCCTTGCAGGAGTGAATTCTCACTCCATTAGTTTTTGCAAGAGCTGATTGTTTAAAAGAGCCTGGCACCCACCTCTTTCTTTCTTCCTTCCTCTCTTGCCATAGGATGCTTGCTCCTTTTTGCCTTTCTGAATGGCTGAATGACAGCAAACCTTGACATGATTTACTTTGAGTGGAAGCAGATTCCTGTGTCATACATCTTGCACAGCCTGCAGAACTGTGCAAATAAATGAATACATACATCTCTTACTAAATTAAAAAAAAATACTTGGACACTTCTTGAACCTTCAGAAAGGAAAAATGGAAACTTGCAGCCAGTGCCTTCAGAGTTATGTAGCTATGGACTTTTAAGGGAAAATAAGTATGTTGATTCAAAATCTGGGAAAAAGACAGTCTTGGGTACATAGCAATGATGTTTATCCCAGTGCAAATCTTTTCTATGCCTATGCCTACCCTGTCCAGACTATCAAAAGTAGTAACCAGTTGGCTCATTTCTTACTCATGCCACTTTTCTGTCTTGCCTTGTGCTATGACTTGAATATGGTTTGTCAAAAACTCATGTTGAAATTTGATCCCCAATGTGGTATTGTTGAGAGGTGAGACCTAATGGGAGGTGTCTGGTGTACGGGAGCAGATCCCTCATGAGTGGCTTGGTGCTGTTCCCATGGGCTGCATGAGTTCTCACAAGAATGGGCTTGTTCCCACCACAGGGGGTTGTTATAAAGCCAGGATGCCCCCCAGGTGTTCCCGTTTTTGCACATGTCCACTTCCCCTTTGACCTTCTTCACCATGTTGTGATGCAGCACAAAAGCCCTCACCAGAAGCCAGGGCCATGCCCTGAACTTCTAATCCTATAGAACCATGAGCTGAATAAGCCTCTTTTCTTTATAAATTGCCCAGTCTCAAGTATTCATTTACAGCAACATAAAATGGACCAATACATCTTCTTTCTCTCCCAACTCCCCAACTCCAGAGGACAATGTGGAGCTTAAGAACTGGAGTCTGACTCCCAGGGAGTGAGGATCTAGCCTTCCTTTACTCGCTCACCACTTGTTTAAGCCAAAAGGTTAATGATATTCTTTGCAGGGGACCACTGCCCCAGTATGTTGAAGACAAGGGAAAACTGGTTGAAACTTAAGATTAGTGATGGTTAACTAAAAATATATAAATCATTGAAAGTCTACTATACCACTTAGGCTTCTGGTGCTCAGTTCAGACTATCCCCTGTATCTTGTGCTCTATCAAATCACATCATTTTCTTGTTTATTTTTGTTTTCAATATTAGCTTGACACCTTTTCTTTTAGATTCATCGGCTTCCAGACAGTAGAACAGCATAGGTTTGAATTGTGCAGGTCAACTTCTATGTGAATTTTTTTCAATAAATATATTGGAAAATTTTTTGGAGATTTGTGACAATTTTTAAAAACTTGCTAATGAACTGTGTAGCCTAGAAGTATCAAAACATTTAATAAAAAGGTCATGAATTCACAACATACATATAGTTACTGGTCTATTTTATCATTTACTATCAGAAAATATACATAAGTCTATGAGAAAAAGTTAAAATTGGCGGGGCACGGTGGCTCATGCCTGTAATCCCAGCACTTTAGGAGGCTGAGGTGGGTGGATCACCTTAGGTCAGGAGTTCAAGACCAGCCTGGCTAACATGATGAAACCGCATCTCTGCTAAAAATACAAAAACCAGCCAGGTGTGGTGGTGGGCACCTGAAATCCCAGCTACTCAGGAGGCTGAGACAGGAGAATCGCTTCAACTTGGGCGGCAGAGGTTGCAGCGAACTGAGATCACATCACTGCACTCCAGCCTGAGTGACAGAGTAAAACTGTATCTCAAAACAAAAACAAAAACAAAAACAAACCCCAGACCATGCATGGTTCTATTCATAGTTGAGAGAAATTGCTGTAAGACATGTAACGTTAAGCCTAACAAATAGGGCCAATTTTTTCCAAAGTGTCACCAGTGTCACCAGCTATATATGAGAGTTTCAGTTGCTTTACATTCTTGTCAACATGTGATCTTTATTTTTTTTAAATATAGAACACTTCATAAATATGTGTGTCGTCCTTGAACAGGGAGCATGCTAATCTCTGTATTCTTTCAATTTTAGTATATATGCTGTTTAAATGAGAATAATACTTGGTGTAAGGGTTATTGCTGAGTTTAAAATGAGGAAACCAAGACCAGTATAAGAAAATGAAAACACAATTTATTTAGGTTCTATGGTCTGGGAGGGGGCCAGAGAAGTTGCGCCTAACTTTTTAGGGCAAGGGGTTTTATAGGGAGTGAAGGCGTTTAATTGGGAACTGAGGAGACAAAGCATAAGGTACTTGATTGGATATTGGAACACAGGACATGGAGGAGGCAAGCTACTACTAGTGGGCAGGCGGGATTTTGGTGAGCGGGCCGCTTTGGGGAAAAATGACCTTGACGGGGCAAAGTGCTTATTGGGCAAGGGAGTGCTATTAGGCAAGAAAGTGCTATCAGGCAAGAAAGTGCTATTGGGCAAGGTTTTTTGGGGCTTTTTGAAAATTTTTGGGCCAAGGTTTCTAGTGGCGGGCTAGGTGTTGGTCACGGAATTTGTTTCAGGGGTAGGAGTTGGGGAGGCTATGTGGAGGAGTTAAATGTTGATCGCAGAGTGGCGACGTAATTCCCAGACGCTGGGAGGAATGGGCGTGTCTGAGCTCCCGGCAAGGCCACCAGCCTTACACTTGGTCTTAATCAAACTTTCTAATGTAGCCCTATTAGTGGCTGAGTAGTCGTACCCATTGCAGTTTGGATTTGCATTCCCCTGATTATTATTCTTGTTTGGCACCTTTTCAGTGTTTATTTTCATTGGACTTTCTTCTTGGTAAATTGACTGTTTATGTCTTTTGCCCATTTTTCTATTGAAAAATGAGTAGTCTTATTTTTCCTAAAGACTACTGTTATTGAGTAGTCTTTTTTCTTATTAATCTATGTAAGTTCTTATTGTCCATATTTTAGTTACAAGTGCCTCTCAGTTATATGCATTACAATACCTTCAACCACTCTAACCACTCTGTGGGTTGTCTTTTTTATAACATATTGTGAGAAAATGGCTGAATGACAGCAAACCTTGAAATTATTTGGTCCTTTTCTTAAGAAAGAGTGAATGGTTCTTGAAAAAAACTATTAAGACATTCAAACATTACTCTTTTTTTCTGGCAATGTAAGACCAGTGCTTTTGTCATGTCTCCTGTTATTCTTTAAAAAATGGTTTCTTTTCCTAATTTGTTTTATATTTCCTTACATTTTTTGTTCTAGTTGCATGGTTAATGGCCTTCTCCACAATTTCTATGTGGCGATCTTCAAGAGACAATTTTACAGTTTAGAATTTCACTGTACATTGTTGGAGACCGATTCTGGCTGTTTGCATAAAAATATTTCAACAGGCACAGGGTATTATTTTTTGAGAATTTATCTAAGATTGATATTATTTCCATTTTTATTTTTATTTGTTTATCTATTTTTTGAGACAGAGTCTCACTCTGTTCCTCAGGCTGGAGTGCAATGGCACGCTCTTGGCTCACCGCGACCTCCGCCTCCCCAGTTCAAGCAATTCTCTTGCCTCAGCTGTAATGCCAGCTACCTGGGAGGCTGAGGCATTCTTTAATATGTAAGAAATAATAGCATATATGTCTGGTGATGAGAAAGATCTACTTTTTCCATTAGAGCGCTTAGCATATTAATCACAGTTGTTTTAAATTCCTGCCACAGTTATTTTAATTTTAACATCTCTGCCATCTCTGAGTCTGGTTCTGATGCTTGCTCTGTCTCTTCAAACTATGTTTTTGTCTTTTAGTTTTTATTATTTTTTCCTTCTTTATTTATCTTGTGTTTTTTAGTTGCAAGTTGGACATAATGTAGTGGATAAAAGGAACTGACGTAAATATATCTTTATTTTTATTTATTTATTTATTGAGATAGAGTCTCAGTTTATTTCCCATGCTGGAGGGTAGAGGTGCGATCTTGGTACACTGTAACCTCTGCCTCCTGGGTTCAAGCAATTCTCCCACCTCAGCCTCACAAGTAGTTGGAACTACAGGAATGAGCCACCAAGCTCGGGCTAATTTTTTGTATTTTTAGTAGAGATAGGGATTCATCACATTGGCCAGGCTGGTCTCGATCTCCTGACCTCAAGTGATCTGCCCACCTTGGCCTCCCAAAGTGCTGGGATTACAGGCATGAGCCACTGCGCCAGGCCTGTAAATAAGTCTTCAGTGTGAAGTTTTAGATTTATCTAGTTAGAAGTTAGGATGTGTTTTCTCTTTGTTGTAGCTGTGGGAATCAGAGGCAAAAATTTCCTCTGTGTCCTTGTTTTTATCTCACTGGTTATCTTTGGGTTTCCCTAGAGATTTCTTGGGAGGTCTCAGAAATAACATACAGCTCTTTCTGTTGTACTCCCTTATTATTATACAGAAGTCCTGTTGATATAGTGGTAAGGTGTGGAGAGAGGGGAAGAATTCTGTAGACCTGTGATTAGGTCTTAGACTTTTAGTGAGCCTGTGGTCCTGGGCTGTGCCTTTCACGAATGCGTCTCAGTTTTTTCCTGCTTTCGTTGGCAAGAAGGGGCTGAAGTTGGGTATTTTCCTTCCCCTATGATTAGCCTCTGGTAAAACCCAGTCAGTTAGGCTCTGATAACATAGCTTCCCTTGAGAGCAGGCTTTGTTAAGAAGAACTAGATACTTTGGCATATTTTGCAATGGCTGTTTTCCCCCTCCTCTTCCTAGAAGCATGAGGATATTTTTTTTTTTTGCTTATCTTCACCCTGAGAACCTGGTAGGGTTCCTGGAGGCAAAACTCAAGAAAGTGGAGGTAAAATCCATAAAGACTGGCCACCTGCCCTGGAGTTTTGGAACTTTTAAACTTGTCCACACTGAGCCTCCAGTAACTCATCTCTTGCAGTTTAGGTTTTTCCTTCCCCAGTACTTGTACTTGCAAAGTTTTCCACCCCTCAGCTTCTATTCCAGTAAGTTGTGATTCTCTGTCTTTACCCATTTGTCTCTCCAATTTGGGGAAGAGCAGTGTGCCCTGTTATTTCAATTGATTTTCAGTTTATTTTGTTTTTTATTGTTGTGAAGACAGTAGTAATGACTTCTAAGCTCCTCATATGCTAGACCAGAAACCAGAAGGGAAATATCTAGAAGAGAGGTAACCTGATGCAGGAAAGAGAGAAGAAAATTCCTACTGTGATGAGTTTGAATTGGTGAAAGGGATTATGATCTAGTGTTCAGGTGGAGAGTTAGCCTTGGCTGGTAACATCATGAGCATTTTGCGTATATTAGCACAGAGAAGGTAGAGGACATGGGCACACATGTAGATTGATGGGTATATGGGGGTATGTATGACAGTAGGAACTTGTAGATGTCCTCTTTAATTTGCTTCTATTTCACAATGAAATAGGAAGGAAGATTTTCTGCTGAGAAAGATGAACAGATAGGCACGAGAGAGAGAGAGAGAGAGAGAGAGACAGAAAGAGAGAGAATGGCAAAGTAGATGTTAGAGTTTTAAAAAGAGGAAAAAGATTATGAAAGAATCATTTGGATCATTTAGGAGAGTGGGAGAGTTAATAGACTAGAGAAAGATTGCCAGACAGAATTAGGGCCCACTTGGGGTTATGGGTCACAGTTTTAAAGTGATGCCCTGGCTGGAGAAAACAGTTTAAATCCATTAGAGTAAAAAGTACTAGTATCCCTCAATATCCATTTTCCTCTTTTTAATAATAGAAACCCAGAATTGTAGCTGGGTACATGTCCCCATCCCCATAATAAAGACATTTTTCAGTTTCCCTTGCAGGTAGGTATGGTCAGGTAATTGTTAACAGTGTTCTGGTAAATAGAATACAGCAGAAGCCTTTGTGTAACTTCTTGAAACTGTCTTTGCAACATTGTATCAGAGAGAAAATTATGCCAGTCCGGGAGAGCTGATCTAGCCAACCCTCCTCTTGCTTTTAGTCTTCCAGCTGCCTTTGATTATTCCTGAGCTGGCTTTGGGAGGCATTTAGTTTCTAGTTTAAGTGATAATAACCCTTCCCCCAAAACTCAACCACCATTGTAAAGCTACTGAAAGGGCACCAGGCTAGGAGGACAGAGGACCCTGAATTCTGTGAAGGTGTAGACATTAATGATTGCCAGCCATTACTCCAGAGGTCATGAGATTTGCAACTTCCCCAGTTGCTCCTGCAGATAACGGCACTATTGTAGAACCTAAGATTGGCCTTTTGAGATACCTTCTCGGGTTTCTTGCATGTCTGACATCTATGATCCCACCAGGATCCACAGACCAATGGTGGCTCCACCTGGACCTGCCCACTGCTCCTGTCCCACCTAGAAGCCACCTAGCATGCTGGAGGGTCATTCCTCACACCCCTATGATTGTACCCCTGTGCCAATCAGCAGCCACTCCCACCCCTTCTCCCAGGCTACCTTTGAAAAACCCTAGCCTCTGAATTCTCGGGGAGACTGATTTGGGTAATAATAAAACTCCAGTCTCCATTCAGCCAGCTCTTTAAATTCTGTCTCCATTGCAATTCCCCTGCCTTGGTAAATTGGCTCTATCTGGGCAGGGGGCAAGAAGAACACATTGGGCAGCTACCTTCTGGGAAGAATCATTAAAGGGTGGGTTTATCACTAAGAGTGAGGGTGGGGGAAGATGTAAAGATTGAAAGAGAGAAAAGGCATGAAAGTATTATCTAGGAGAGTAGACAAGTGAACACAGTGGGGAAAGGTGTTATGATTATTAGGCAGCATTAGGAATTTCTCTTCGGAGTTGGTGGCTGTAATGGAAGGACTATTTAATAGCCTATTTTACAAGAGTCGACTGATATAGACGAAAAAACAATTTTTTTCCTCTGCTTTCAACCCACAGCAATCAACACAGAAGACTTCTGTGACCTCTGGTCGTTAGAGTAGTAAGTTAGGCAGACATGAGCAGGTCAGGAGAGGCCCCCGCTAACCCCCAGGAATGTCAGGCAACCATCAGGAGACAGTCAGGTCGTTGTTAAACTGTCTCTCTAAAATGATCACTGGTCACAGCTGGCATGAGGGGACGACTGTCTCCCAATAGATAGAAAACACCTTGAGCTGGTGATCACAGCTTCCAGATAAGATCTCAGGAGTTGGGCAAGTGGGCTTGAGTATGTGCTGTAAGAGGCAAAATGGCAGATACATGACCTTCCTTTGGGGGTGTTAGACTGGTAAAAGAAAATCTCCTCTGGAGAGCACATACGCAACCTCAGTAAATGCACCTTGCATGTGGTCACCCCCTTGAGTGCTGATTGACACCTCACATCCAGCAGTTGAACAACAGCCCACCCCAAGGGAAAAATTAAGGGAGGAGAAGAATAAAGCCCCAAAACTATGCCAATGTATAAAACTCCAAGCCTAGGACCAAATGGGGCACATGGATCTCTCAAGTGGCCTGCTTGTCTCTCTTCCAGGTGTATTTTGCTTCCTATTGCTCCTGCTCTAAAGCTTTTTTTTTTTTTTTTTTTTAATTTGAGAGGTTTTATTAGATAGTGGGAGTTTGAAGCTTTTAATTTCTTTCAATTTTTTTTTTACAATGAACACATACAGCTTCTGTAACAATTAAAATGGTCATTTTACAATGAATGATGGATTTTTAGAAAAAAATCTTTTAAGCACCTATGGCAAACTACGTACTGTTTCAGATGTTTGTTCACATCAGTGTGTGGAGCTTAATGTTCTAGTATGGATGGAGACAATAAATAATGCACATAATAAACACATTACTAGGACGTTAGAATCCACTGAGAACATGGAGAAAAGAAAAAGTAAAGTAGAGCAAGGGGAATTGGGAGTGTTTAGTGGGATGGGAGTACAAATTGCAGTATGGGCCTCACTGATGAAAGGCAGGAAGTCAGGAGTTGGCTGTGGGCAAGAACTAGGTAGAGGAAGCAGTGGATGCAAAGGTCCTAATGAGGAAACGCAGCTGGAGCGTTCCAGCCACAGCCAGGAGCCAGTGCTGGAGTAGAGTGAGTGGGAAGGTCAGGTCCACAGGAAATGATGACACTTCTTGGCTTAGATGCTTAAGAAAGGTTGCCTTGTTTTCTTCCTATCTGATTTGTTCTGTTTCCTCTGCAGTTAAAGTATACTTACTGCCCCTGCGGCCCCAACACGCACACAAAATACATACATTAGACCTCTAGCACCATATTTATTTGCTAGGGCTGCCATAACAAATTAGGCAAACAGAGCTTTAAACAACATAAATGTATTGTTTCACAGGTTTGTAGGCTAGAAATCCAAAATCAAGTTAGAGCCATGCTCTCTGGGAGACATGTTAGAGGGATATTTTGCTGGGTTCTTCCTAGCTTCTGCTGGTTGTCAGCAATCCTCCACGTTCCTCGGCCGCAGCTGCATCCCTCCAGTCTCCGCCTCTGTCCTTACCTGGCATTCTCACTGTGTGTCTGTGTCTTCACATGGCTGTCTTCCTCTTTTTTTTTTTTTTTTTTAAGATAAATGAAAAATTTATTTATACTAACTCAGTGAAAAGCAATTAATCCTCGCTAGTAGCCATAATTAAACTCCTGAAAACTAAGACTTTCAACTTGTGAGCTGGAGGAAATCTCCCTCTACTGAGGAAGGAGACCCTTAATTCTCTTCAGTCTTCTACATTGCATCTCAAAAGGAGAAGTTAGAAGTCAGCCAGAGGAGGGACCAGTTGGCACCACCAGCCAGGTTAAGGATAAGACTCCTACTGCTAACCATGATCCTATCTGTTGATCACGGATATGGTATGGAGGAATCTTTCTGGAAGGCATTGTTTTTACTTATATACAATCAAACCCCTACCTAAGTCACGTTCCCCATGCCTACTTCATGGATTAAGACCCTTTCATATGTAATTTCTAGAGTTGTAAGCCTTGAAAAGGGCAAGGATATTCTTTGTTGGGGAGCTTGGCTGTTAGGCATCTATGCTGCTGCAGCTCCTGGCCAAATAAATCACCACTTCCTTCCCAGTTCAGTGTTAGAGAGGTTTGTTTTGCAGCCTTTCCTGCTTCACTATGGCTTCCTGGGGAGGGCAGGCATCTTCTTTGGCTCTCCTCTGCCCTGCCATCCTGAGCTGGTGCTATCCTGTTCCTATTGATTACAAAGAGTTCCTCAAGTTCCTAAAACTTGTGAGTTGACTTTGAAAGTTGCTTTTTTTTTAAAAAAAATTATTCTTCTTTAAGTTCTGGGATGCAGGTGCAGAATGTGCAGGTTATGTAGGTATACATGTGCCATGGTGGTTTGCTCCACCCATCAACCAGTCATTTACATTAGGTATTTCTCCTAATGCTATCCTTCCCCTATCCCTGGTGTGTGATGTTCCCCTCCCTGTGTCCATGTGTTCTCATTGTTCACCTCCCACTTACGAATGAGAACATGTGGTGTTTGGTTTTCCTGTGTTAGTTTGCTGAGAATGATGGTTTCCAGCTTCATCCATGTCCCTGCAAAAGGACCTGAACTCATCCTTTTTTATGGCTGCATAGTATTCCATGGTGTATATGTGTCACATTTTCTTTATCCGGTCTATCATTGATGGGCATTTGGGTTGGTTCCAAATCTTTGCTATTGTGAATAGCGCTGCAATAAACATACATGTGTGTATGTCTTTATAGTAGAATGAGTTAAAATCCTTTGAGTATATACCTAGTAATGGGATTGGTGGGTCAAATTTCTGGTTCTAGATCCTTGAGGAATTGCCATACTGTCTTCCACAATGGTTGAAGTAGTTTACACTCCCACTAAAGTGTAAAAGTGTTCCTATTTCTCCACTTCCTCTCCAGCATCTATTGTTTCCTGACTTTTTAATGATAGCCATTCTAACTGGAGTGAGATGGTATCTCATTGTGGTTGATTTGCATTTCTCTAATGACCAGTGATGAGCTTTTCTCATATATTTGTTGGCTGCATAAATGCCTTCTTTTGAGAGGTGTCTGTTCATATACTTTGCCCACTTTTTGATGGGGTTGTTGTTTTCTTGTAAATGTGTTTAAGTTCTTTGTAGATTCTGTATATTAGTCCTTTGTCAGTTGGACAGATTGCAAAAATTTTCTCCCATTCTGTAGGTTGTCTGTTCACTCTGATGACGGTTTCTTTTACTGGCAGAAGCTCTTTAGTTTAATTAGATCCCATTTGTCAATTTTGGCTTTTGTTGCCATTGTTTTTGTATTTTAGTCAGGAAGTCTTTGCCCATGCCTATGTCCTGAATGGTATTGCCTAGGTTTTCTTCTAGGGTTTTTATGGTTTTAGGTCTTATATTTAAGCCTTTAATTCATCTTGAGTTAATTTTTGTATAAGGTGTAAGGAAGGGGTCCAGTTTCAGCTTTCTGTCTATGGCTAGCCAGTTTTCCCAACACCATTTATTAAATAGAGAATCCTTTCCCTGTTGCTTTTGTCAGGTTTGTCAAAGATCAGATGGTTGTAGATGTGTGATGTTAATTCTGAGGCCTCTGTTTTGCTGCATTGGTCTGTATATCTGTTCTGATACCAGTACCAAGTAGCCTGTTTGGTTACTGTAGCCTTGTAATATAGTTTGAAGTCAGGTAGTGTGATGCTTCCAGCTTTGTTCTTTTTGCTTAGGATTGTATTGGCTATATGGGCTCCTTTTTTGGTTCCATATGAAATTTAAAGTAGTTTTTTCTATTTCTGTGAAGAAAGTCAATGGTAGCTTGATGGGGATAGCATTGAATCTATAAATTACTTTGGGCAGTATGGCCATTTTCACGATACTGAATCTTCCTATCAATGAGCATGGAATGTCTTTCCATTGTGTTTGTGTCCTCTCTTATTTCCTTGAGCAGTGGTTTGTAGTTCACCTTGAAGAGGTCCTTCACGTCCCTTGTAAGTTGTATTCCTAGGTATTTTATTCTCTTTGCAGCAATTGTGAATGGGAGTTCACTCATGATTTGGCCGTCTGTTGTTGGTATATAGAAATGCTTCTGCTTTTTGCACATTGATTTTGTATCCTGAGACTTTGGTGAAGTAGCTTATCAGCTTAAGGAAATTTTAGGCTGAGATGATGGGGTTTTCTAAACATACATTCATGTCCTCTGTAGAGACAATTTGACTTCCTCTCTTTCTATGTGAATACCTTTTATTTCTGTTGCCTGATTGCCTTGGTCAGTCCAATACTATGTTGAATAGGAGTGGTGAGAGAGGGCATTCTTGTCTTGGGCTGGTTTTCAAAGGGAATGCTTCCAGCTTTTGCCCATTATGATATTGGCTGTGGGTTTGTCATATATAGCTCTTCTTATTTTGAGATATGTTCCATCAATATCTAGTTTATTGAGAGTTTTTAGCATGAAGGGATGTTAAATTTTATTGAAGGCATTTTCTGCATCTACTGAGATGTGGTTTTTGTCATTGGTTCTGTTTATGTGATGGATGTTCACTGATTTGTGTATATTGAACCAGCCTTGAATCTCAGGAATGGAGCTGACTTGATCGTGATGGATAAGCTTTTTGATGTGCTTGCTATTGGAATCAGTTTACCAGTATTGTACTGAGGATTTTCACATCAATGTTCATCAGGGATATTGGCCTGAAATTTTCTTTTCTTGTGTCTCTGCCAGGTTTTGGTATCAGGATAATGCTGGCTGCATAAAATGAGTTAGAGAAGAGTCCCTCTTTTTCTGTTGTTTGGAATAGTTTCAGAAGGAACGGTATCAGCTCCTCTTTGTACCTGTGGTAGAATTCATCTGTGAATCCATCTGGTCCTGGGCTTTTTTTTGGTTGGTAGGCTATTAATTACTGCCTCAATTTCAGAACTTGTTATTGGTCTATTCAGGGATTTGAGTTCTTCATGGTTTAGTCTTGGGAAGGTGTATGTGTCCAGGAATTTATCCATTTCTTCTAGATTTTCTAGTTTATTTATGTAGAAGTGTTTATAGTATTCTCTGATGGTAGTTTGTGTTTCGGTGGGATCAGTGATGATATCCTCTTTATCATTTTTTATTGTGTCTATTTGATTCTTCTCTCTCTTTTTCTTTATTAGTCTCTCTAGTGGTCTGTTTTGTTAATCTTCTCAAAAAACCAACTCCTGGATTTAATGATTTTTTTGAAGGGTTTTTTGTGTGTCTGTCTCCTTCAGTTCTGCTCTGATCTTAGTTATTCCTGTCATCTGCTAGCTTTTGAATTTGTTTGCTCTTTCTTTTCTAGTTCTTTTAATTGTGATGTTAGGATGTTGATTTTAGATCTTTCCCAATTTCTCCTGTGGGCATTTAGTGCTATAAATTTTCCTGTAAACACTGCTTTAGCTGTGTCCCAGAGATTCTGGCACATTGCATCTGTTCTCACTGGTTTCAAAGAACTTATTTATTTCTGCCTTAATTTTGTTATTTACTCAGTAATCATTAAGGATCAGGTTGTTCATTTTCCATGTAATTATGTGAGTTGAGTTAGTTTCTTAATCCTGAGTTCTAATTTGATTGCACTGTGGTCTGAGAGATTGTTATGATTACCATTCTTTTGCATTTGCTATCAGTTGGGGCTTCCACAACACCCTCCTTGGGTTGGATCAATTTTCTAGAGTGGCTCACAGAACCTAGGGCAACACTTGCATTTCCTGGATTATTATAAAGAATATTAAAGAATATATAGATTAAAAGACATGTAGGTCAAGGCACATGGAAAGGGGTGTGGTACTTCCATGCCCTCTTCATTCACATCATCCAGGAATTTTCTTGTGTTCAGCTATCTGGAACTCTCCAAATCCTTTACCTTTAGGTTTTTATAGAAGCTTCATTACATAGGCATGATTGATTAAATCATTGGCTCTTGGCAATCAACATTTAGCCCTTCTTCCCTCCCTGGAGGTGAAGGCTTAAAGTCTGGATACTCAATCCTGCATTGGTGTTTCTGGTGATCAGCCCCATTCTAAAGTTACCTAGGGCTGTTAGCCATCAGTCAGTTATTAGCATACAAAAAGATACTTTGAAGACTTAAAAATTGTAGGAGTTGTGTGCCAGGCAATGGGAACAAAGATCAAACATATATTTCAAAGAAAGAGAAGAAAGAGAAGAAAGAAAGAAAGAGAAGAAAGAAAGAAAGAGAGAGAAAGAAAGAAGAAAGAAAGAAAGAAAGACAAAGAAGAAAAACCATGTATTTCATAATATCACAATGAAAATTCTAAGATTTACAGAGATTAAAACTTATTTCCCAAATCTCACAGTGATTAAGAAGTAATGATTCTAAAATCAGGCCACTACACTTTCTTGGCACCTCTCCCTATATTTTGGCGTAGACACTGAAGTTATTACCTATCTGGGAAGCAGCCCATTTGTCAAGGACAATTCACTCATCAATAAGGAAGAAGATATGACTCCTGAATGTGCACATCCATTCAGCTAAGCAGTAGTCACTTACTGCCGGCAAAGCCAATGCTACAATTCAATAAGTAACTATTTTAGAGCAACTGCTATATGCTTGAAAAAAATGCTCAAAATCACAGTTACAAAAGGGAGGTAAGGGAACTAAAATTACTTGCATAGGTTTCTTGTGTACCTATTATGTGCTAGAGTATAAACATGCATTAAAAATTATATTTTGATCTCCTAACAGGTGCTGAGCCAGGCACTGTTCTGGGTTTTGAGGGATGCAATAGTGAACTCTTCTAGAAACTCTTGTCAGATCTTATCCCTCACCCCTGTATTGACTCACTGAATAAAATCTCTCTTTCCTGGGATTGTGACTCATGTACAAAATGATGAAAAGAAGGAAGACACTTATTTTTACCAATGCTAACTCTGATAGTTGAATACTATCTTTCCTAGTTCCTATCTAGTTTCTAAGCCTGATGTAACTGTCCAAGGGGTTCTTCTGGCCCACTGCCCAGATAGAGCCAATTTATCAAGGCAGGAAAATTGCAATAAAGGAAGAGTTTTACACACAGAGAGCCACTACACCGAAGACCAGAGTTTTATTATTATTCAAATCAGCCTCCCTGAACATTCAGAGGCTAGGGTTTTTCAAGGATAGTTTGGGGGAAGCAGGGGACATGGGGATGACTAGGCAGTGGGTGCTTGCTACTGATTGGTTAGGGGTACAATCACAGGGCTGTGGGAAATGGTCGTATACTGAGTCACTACTGGGTGGGGCCATCTGCCCTCAGACATACACAAAACCTGAAAAGATATCTCAAAGACCAATCTTAGGTCCTATAATAGTGATGTTATCTGCAGGAGTAAATGGGGAAGTTACATGTCTTGAGACCTCTGGAATAATGGCTGGCAATTGTTTATGTCTATACTTTAGCAGAATTCAGGGTCCTCTATCCTCTTAGCCTGGTGGTCTCTCATTAGCTTTACAAAGGCAGTTGAGTTTTAGAAAAAGGCTATTATCCCTTAAACTAAACTAAATGTCAGTGGGCATGGTGGCTGAGCACTTTGGGAGTCCAAGGTGGGCGGATCACCTGAGGCTGTGAGTTTGAGACTAGCCTGACTAACATGGAGAAACCACATTTCTATTAAAAATACCAAAT
>PVKV010014524.1:28379-57288 GCA_004027835.1 Alouatta palliata
ACTAATTTACACTCCCACCAACAGTGTAAAAGCGTTCCTATTTCTCCACATCCTCTCCAGCATCTGTTGTCTCCAGATTTTTTAATGATCGCCATTCTAACTGGCGTGAGGTGGTATCTCAATGTAGTTTTGATTTGCATTTCTCTAATGACCAGTGATGATGAGCATTTTTTCATATGTTTGTTGGCTTCATGTATGTTTTCTTTTGTAAAGTGTCTGTTCATGTATATTTTATATACATGCAATCATTTATATACATGTAAATTTTTTTTCCTCAGCCATTTGAGAGTTTCAGACATTGTGCTTCTTTACCTCTAAATCCTACATTGTGTGGTTCCTAAAAGCAAGGACATTCTCTTATATAAATGGCATATAATGATCAAATTCAGAAAATATAAGATTAACACGATTTTTAAAAGATATAGTCCATTTTTTGGATTATGCTAATTGTCCCAATAATGTCTTTTATATAAACATCCCCCCCGACCGAGGTTCTAATCCCAGGTTACACACTGCATTTTGTTGTTATGTCTTCTTTCCCCCCTCAAGTTAACCAGAGTTTATTTCTATTGCTCATAACCAAAGAATATTAAAAATAAAAATTTATTCTATTTATGATCTGGAATTGCTGGGAAGGGAAGAATGTGGTCAGTCACTTTACATGATATGGAGGTGGAGAAGGGAAGTGCTGGGTAGAGGAGGGCATGGTGTCTGGCTAGGGCTCCACCCCCATGGACCCAGGTGGTGACATGCACTCCTGCTTTTGCACCCAAATGTTGCATTTTCCAAGACCACCCTGTCGCATCACGCCCCCATTTGGGGCCTATAAAAACCCGAGACCCTGGCAGTCAGAAACACAGGTGGCCAGATATCAAGAGAAACACATCAGTGGAAAAAGACACAAGTGGTTGGTCAAGAGCACGCTGGTGGAAGAGCACACTGACAGACGCCAGCATGCTGGCAGATCATCAACTGGTGGGATGAGACAGAGTTAGGCTGGGGCAGACAGAGGAGAGCCAAGTGGCCCAAATCCAGGGGAAAACCATCTCCCTTCTAGCCCCCCAATAGCTGGAGAGCTGCTTCTACTCAATAAAACTTTGCACTCATTCTCCAAGACCAGGCGTGATCCAATTCTTCTGGTACACCAAAACAAGAACTCAGGATACAGAAAGCCCTCTGTCCTTGTGACAAGGTAGAGGGTCTAATTGAGCTGGTTAACACGAGCTGCCTTTAGATGGTAAACTAAGAGAGCACCCTGTAACACACGCCCACTGGGGCCTCAGCTGTAAACATTCACCCCTAGACACTGCGTGGGATCGGAGCCCCACAGCCTGCCTGTCTGTATGCTCCCCTAGAGGTTGGAGAAGCCAGGCACTGAAGCAGCAAGACACACCCCCATCGCATGCCCTGAGAGGGAGACAAGGGTACTTTTCCTGTTTCATTTATAATCTTTATGATATAGTAAATTATATCATTTAATCTTTTTTTTTTTTTTTTTTTAGACAGGGTCTTGGCTTTTTCACTCAAGCTGGAGTGGGGTGGCGCAATCTTGGCTCATTGCAGCCTCAAACTCCTGGGCTCAGGCCTTCCTCCCACTTCAGCCCCTCAAGTAGCTAGGACTATAGGCACATGCCACAATGCCCGCTAATTTTTTTTTTGTATTTTTTGTAGAGATGGATTTTTGCCATGTTTCCCAGGATGGTTTCAAACTACTGAGCTCAAGCAATTTACTCGCCTCAGCCTCTCAAAGTGCTGGGATTACAGGTGTGAGTTACTCTATCTGGCCCATATTATTTAATCTTTTTTATTTATTTTTTTTAAAGATGGGGTTTCACCATGATGGCCAGGCTGGTTTTGAACTCCTGACCTCAGGTGATCCACCCACCTCAGCCTCCCAAAGTGCTAGGATTACAGATGTGAGCCACCGTGCCCGGCCATTTAATCTTAATCAAGTCTTCTAGGTAGGTATTTAAATCCCTGTTCTAAAAATCAGTACTATGAGGCTCAGAGAAGTTGAGAAACTTGCCCATCATGACACAGTTAAATTCTAGGGCAGGAATTTTAATGCAAGTCTTTCTTATTCTGAAGTCCCTCCTTATTGCATTGCAGGCCTGCCAGATATTCGTAAACCACAATCCTTGCATCAAGAATCTTACAGGCTAGTGTGAAGTGAGACAGATAAACAGATACTGTTATTTGTTTGGCAGTAACACTTAACCACAGTAGTGTGTACAAGGAGGTATAGTGGAACGTAGTCAATGAATTTATTTCAAGAAAGATGAGAAATATGGGCAGGGCTTCAACAGGAATAGAAGGAAATAAAATCTGTTTTATTCCTTGATGCTAACTGAGTATTTATAGATTGTCTGTCTACTGTCCAAACTATGATTAATATCAGTGCTAATCTACTAACCTCCAACATATACTCAGGAAGTTCCTTGCTTAGCTGGCTAACATTGTTAACTTTGACATCTACTAATGCAACATTACCTCCTGAATGTTAGGGACTCAAACAGTTCCTATACCATTTCAACTCTTTGTTGGCCATTTTGATTAATGTTGACATTATCCAGTTCTGACATTTAGCTGAAACATATTGCTAAGATATTAATCTGTAAACTTGCTTAAAATATGTCCTGTTTAGTGTGATAGTTTTAAAATATTGACATTATAAAAGGAGTTCTGAAGGTATAGGGTCGGATCCCTTCAAGAAATCTAGAGTCCTTTCCTTTTTCTTTGTATAAAAAATCAAATGAAAAGTTTTAGCAGTAGGGAAAACCAGAGTTACAAATCAGAGTAAATAGCATCTCCCATTCTGTGGCTTTATATCAGAACCTGGTGACAAAGAGAAAATATGTAAAGGTCAGGAGTTTAGATGGCATCGAGGGAGCTGAAGATTGGAACAGCTGTGAGTAGTCTCAGAGTAACAGGAAGGTGTTAGCCAATCAATGGGCCCCTGCACTCAGTCAGAAGTCTTAGATTTTTCTGGGGACCATTAAAGGGGCATGAGCAGTCTCTGAAGAAGAGGAAGACCTGGGTAAGTATTCATTGATAATGTCTGTTACTGCTAAGAGTATTTAGTTTGTATTTAGAAGACAAGTCTTCTTTTAGTACTTAGCTGTCACGGTAAGTTATTCATAAGTAATTTGCCTAGTAATAGTTGGTGCTCAAGTAATGTTGAATTGGATTAAGCTGAAAGTGGCAGATAAGACTATCCACACAGAAAGATTTATCTTAGCATGGCAGGGGCCAGGCCCTCAACCATCACAGGCAAGGTGGGAGTGATCACCACGATAACAGCAGAATCAAAGCCGTAAGCAGAGCAGTCTGACTCCTGCAGACCTACAGCACTGCTAGTTGATCGTGGTGTTCCTGGAAGTGAAAAATTTGGTTGGTCCAAAGGTAATTTCAATTACAATTGAAAATAATGGCAATAAACTGCAATTACATTTGCATCAACCTAATAGATAGGAAGCCTGCTGAATTTTTACTTGATCTATATAAGCTGAAAAGTTCCAAGTCAAGTGAACAAAATTCTAATCTGAATCCTAAAAACAGAAAATCATGCCCCTCAAATGATTCCCAGACTGGAGCCTGTTTACAGACCTAGAATGAAAGGGAGACCAGGTCCCCTGGAGGAAAGACCTTGGTATACCATTGAATATTTATACTGTTGATCTTTCCCTTGGCCTTCCCCAAAGGGACCTACAGCCTTTTATGGAGTAACTCTGCACTGGGGAAGGATAATCAGACCTTCCAGGGACTACTAGACACTGGCTCTGAACTGACACTAATTCTGAGACACCCAAAATATCACTGTGATTCACCAATCAGTATAGGGGCTTGTGGAGGCCAGGTGATTAATGGGATTTTAGCCTAGCTCCATCTTACAGTGGACCTGTACCTTCACAGAGTGGAAGTACACGTGGGCCAGTGGGTCCCTGAACCCATCCTGTGGTTTTTTTTCCCCAGTTCTAGAATACATAATTGGAATAGACATATCTAGCAGCTGACAGAATCTCCCACATTAGTTCCCTAACCTGTAGAGTGGGGGCTATGATGGCTAAACAGACCAAATGAAAGCTATTAGGGCACCTCTCCTTGGGAAAACAGTAAACCAAAAGCAACACTGCGTTGCTGGAGGAATAGCACAGATTAGCGCCAGCATCAAGGACTTGAAACATACAGGGGTGGTGATTCCCACCACGTTCTCATCCAACTCTCCTATTTGGCCTGTGCAGAAGACAGATGAATCTTGGAAAATGACAGTGGATTATTGTAAGTTTAACCAGGTGGTAATTCCAGTTGTAGTAGCTTTACTAGATGTGGTTTCATTTTTTATGCAAATTAATACATCCCCTAGTACCTGGTAGACAGCTATTGAATTTGGCAGATGCTTTTTTTCCATTCTTGTTAATAAAGATTTCTAGAAGCCATGTTCTTTCAGCTGGCAGGGCCAGTAATACACCTTCACTCTCCTACCTTAGGAGTATATGAACTTTCCAACTCTGTGACATACTTTTTTTTTTTGAGACAGAGTCTCTGTCGCCCAGGCTGGAGTGCAATGGCATGATCTCGGCACACTGCAACCTCTGCCTCCTGAGTTCAAGTGATTCTCCTGCCTCAGCCTCCCAGATAGCTGGGATTACAGGTGCCTGCCACCATGCCCAGCTAATTTTCGCATTTTTAAGTAGAGATGGGGTTTCACCATGCTGGCCAGGCTGTTTGCAGAAATCTGGATCATCTTTCCCTTTCTCAGGATATCACACCGGTCTGTCACATTCCTGATACTATGCTAACTGGTCTTAGTGAGCAAGAAGTAGCAACTACTCTAGACTTGTTGGTAAGACAATGTGTGTCACAGAGTGGGAAATAAATTTGACAAAAATTCAAGACTCTTGGTGAAATTTCTAGGGGATCAGTGGTATGGGACAGGTCAAGATATCACTCTAAGGTGAATAATAAGTATTGCGTCTGGCCCCTCCAACAACCAAAAAACACATACAATGCCTAGCGGGCCTCTTTGTATTTTGAAAGTGATATATTCCTTATTTGGGCATCTGGCCCACTTACCCAGTGACCCAAAAAGCTGCTAATTTTGAGTGGGGCCCAGAACAAGAGAAGGCTCTGCAACAGGTCCAGACCGCTGTGCAAGCTGACATACTATGTGGGCCATATGACCAAGCAGATCCACAGGTGCCTGAAGAGTCAGTGAAGACAGAAAGGCTGTTTGGAGCCTTTGACAGGCCCCTATAGGTGAATCGCGGTGGAGGACCTTCAGATTTTGGAACAAAGCCATGCTATCCTCTTTGAATACCTATTCTTCTTTTGAGAAACAGCTCTTGGCCTGCTACTGGGACTTAGAGGTTAAACACTTAACTGTGGGCCACTACAGTACCATCCACCTGAGCTGCCTATCATGAACTGGATGTTATCCAACCCACCAAGCCATAAAATTTGGCATGCACAGCACATTTCATCATCAAATGGAAGTGGTATATACATGACTGGACTCAAGCAGGTCCTGAAGGTACAAGTACATTTTTATGCATGAGGAAGTAGCCCAAATGTTCATGGTCCCCATTCCTGCTATTAGGTTGGGTTGGTGCAAAAGAAATTGTGGTTTTAACCATTACTTTTAATGGCAAAACAGCAATTACATTTGCACCAACCTAAATATATCATCCTCTCTTTCCTAGCCCACACCCATGAGGCCATAGGGGGTTCTGTCATTTGACAGAAGAAAATAAAAGTTACGCCTGGTTTACAGATGGTTCTTTCAGATAGGCTGGAATCACAAGAAAGTACACATCTGCAGCACTGCGGCACCTTTTCTGAGACACCTGAAGACAGTGGTGAAGGAAAATCCTTCCAATGGGCAGAACTCTGAGCAGCGAACCTGGTTGTTCATTTCGCTTGGAAGGAGAAATGGCCAGATATAATCATATACTAATTCAGGGGCTGTAGACAATAGTTTGGCTGAATGATCAAGGACTTGGAAGGGACGTGATTAGAAAATTGCTGATGAGGAAATCTGAGGAAGAGATATGTCAACAGACACTCCTTAATAGGCAAAAAACATGAAGACAGTTGTGTCCCATGTGAATGCTCACCAAAGGGTGACCTCAGCAGAGGAAATTTTAATAATCACGTAGATAGGATAACCTGTTCTGTGAACACCAGTCAGCTTCTTTTCCACTTTTCCAGCAACTCCTGTCATCATCCAGTGTGCTCACGAACAAAAGTAACCATGTTTGTGTGGTAGGGATGGAGGTTACGCACGGGCTCAGCAATATGGACTTCCACTCACCAAGGTGACCTGGCTGTGGCCACAGATGAGTGACCCATCTGTTATCAGCAGAGACCCACAATGAACCCCAGATATGCCACAATTCCCTAGGGCAACAAGCCAGCTACCTGATGCATGGTTGATTACACTGGGCCACTTCCATCATGGAAGGGGCAGCGTTTTGTTCTTACTGGAATAGATACTTACTCTGGATATGTATTTATCTTTCATGCAAAACTTGCTTCTGTCAAAACTACTATTGTGGCCTTACAGAATGCCTTGTTCACTGTCATGGTATTCCACATAGCATCTTTTTTTTTAACCAAATAATTATAGCACATGAAATGCAGCAACAGGCCCATGATCATGGAATTCACTGTTCTTACCATGTTCCCCACCATCCTGAAGCAGCTGGCTGAATAGAGCATTGGAATGGTCTTTTGAAGACTCAATTACAGGGCCAGGTAGGTGGCAATAGCTTGCAAGGGCAGGGCAGGGTCCTCCAGAAGGCCATATATGCTCTAAATTAGTGCCCAATATATGGTGCTATTTCTCCCATAGTTAGGATTAATGGGTCTGGAAATTAAGGGGTAGAAATAAGAGTGGCACCACTACTACCCCTCATAACCCACTAGCGAAATTATTGCTTCCTCTTCCTGTAACCTTATGCTTGTCTGGCCTAGAAGTCTTAGTCCCAAAGGGAGGAATGCTTCCACAAAGAGACACAGAATGATTCCACTGAACTGGAAGTTAAGAGGGTTGCCCAACCATCTTTGGCTCCTTGTGCTTCTGAATCAACAGGCAAATAAGAGAGTTACTGTGTTGGCTGAGTGATTAATCCTGACTACCAGGGGGGAAACTGGACTAATATTTCACCATGTAGATAACAAACAGTGTGTGTTTCTCACAGAGACACACATAGAGTCAAAATAAAGGGATGGAAGAAGATCTACCAAGGAAATGTAGAGCAAACAAACAAACAAACAAACAAACAAATAAAAACCAGGGGTTGCAATCCTAGTCTCTGATAAAATGGACTTTAAACCAACAAAGATCAAAAGAGACAAAGAAGGGCATTACATAATGGTGAAAGGATCAATACAACAAGAAGAGCTAACTATCCTAAATATACACACACCCAATACAGGAGCACCTAGATATACAAAGCAAGTTCTTAATGACCTACAAAGAGACTTACTCTCCTGCACAATAATAGTGGGAGACTTTAACACCCCACAGTCAATATTAGACAGATCAACAAGACAGAAAATCAACAAGGATATCCAGGACTCGAATGCAGAACTGGAACAAGCAGATTTAATAGATGTTTACAGAACTCTCTACCCCAAAGCCACAGAATGTACATTCTTCTCAGCACCACATCACACTTACTCCAAAATTGACCACATAATTGGAAGTAAATCACTCCTTAGCAAATGCAAAAGAATGGAAATCATAATAAACAGTCTCTCAGACCATAGTGCAATCAAATTAGATCTCAGGATTAAGACGCAAACTCAAAACAGCACAACTTCGCGGAAACTGAACAACTGGCTCCTGGATGTCAACTGGATGAACAATGAAATGAAAGCAGAAATAAAGATCTTCTTAGAAACCAATGAGAATGAGGACTCAATGTACCAGAATCTCTGGGACACATTCAAAGCAGTGTCTAGAGGGAAATTTATAGCAATAAATGCCCACATGAGAAGCAAGGAAAGATCTAAAATCAACACCCTATCATCAAAATTGAAAGAGCTAGAGGAGCAAGATTAAAAAAACTCAAAAGCTAGCAGAAGACAAGAAAAAACTAAGATCAGAGCAGAAATGAAGGCGATAGAGACACAAAAACCCTTCAAAAAAAGCAAGAAATCCAGGAGCTGTTTTTTTGAAAAGATCAACAAAATAGACCGCTAGCCAGATTAATAAAAAAGAAAAGAGAGAAGAATCAAATAGATGCAATAAAAAACCCTAAAGGTGATATCACCACTGATCCTACCAAAATAAAATCTACCATCAGAGATTACTTACAAACAACTCTATGCACATAAACCAGTAAACCTGTAAGAAATGGATAAATTTCTGGACATTTGCACCCTCCCAAGACTAAACCATGAAGAAGTTGAAACCCTGAATAGACCAATAACAAGGGCTGAAGTTGAGGCAGCAATTAATAGCCTACCAACCAAAAAAAGTCCAGGTCCAGACAGGTTCACAGCTGAATTCTACCAGACATACAAAGAGGGGCTGGCACCATTCCTTCTGAAACTATTCCAAACAATACAAAAAGAAGGAATCCTCCCCAACTCATTTTATGACACTAACATCATCTTGATACCAAAACTCAGCAGAGACTCAACAAAAAAAGAAAACGTCAGGCCCATCTCCATGATGAACATAGATGTAAAAATCCTCAATAAAATACTAGCAAACTGATTGCAAGAGCACATCAAAAAGCTTATCCATCACGATCAAGTAGGCTTCATCCCAGGGATGCAAGGCTGCTTCAACATATGCAAGCCCATAAACGTAATCCATCACACAAATAGAATGAAAGACAAAAACCACATGATTATCTTATTAGATGCAGAGAAGGCTTTGACAAAATTTATGAGTTTGGACCCCAGTGTGTGATGAGTTCATGTGCTAAAAACTCTCAATAAACTAGGTATCAATGGAACGTATCACAAAATAATAAAAGTTATTTATGACAAACCTACTGCCAATATCATATGGAATGGGCAAAAACTGGAATCATTCCCTTTGAAATCTGGCACTAGACAAGGATGCCCTCTCTCATCACTCTTATTCAATATAGTACTGGAAGTTTTAGCCAGAGCAATCAGGCAAGAAAAAGAAATAAAGGGTATTCAATTAGGAAAGGAGGAAGTCAAATTGTCTCTATTCGCAGATGACAAGATTGTATATTTACAAGACCTCATCGTCTCAGCCCAAAATCTCCTTAAGTTGACAAGCAACTTCAGCAAAGTCTCAGGATACAAAATCAATGTGCAAAAATCACAAGCATTCCTATACACCAATAACAGGCAGAGAGCCAAATCATGAGCAAACTCCCATTTGCAATTGCTACAAGAAGAATAAAATACCTAGGAATGCAATTAACAAAGGAGGTAAAGGACCTCTTCGAGGATAACTACAAACAACTGCTCAAGGAAATAAGAGAAGACACAAACAGATGAAAAAACATTCCATGCTCATGGTTAGGAAGAATCAATATTGTAAAAATGGGATACTGCCCAAAATAATTTATATATTTAACACTATCCCCATCACACTATCAATGACCTTCACAGAACTGGAAAATACCACTTTAAACTTTATATGGAAAAAAAAAAGAGCCTGCATAGCCAAGACAATCCTAAGCAAAAAGAACAAAGCTGGAGGCATCACACTGCCAGACTTCAAACTCTACTACAAGGCAACAGTAATCAAAACAGCATGGTACTGGTATCAAAACAGAGACAAAGACCAATGAAACAGAACAGAGGTCTTGGAAGCAACACCACACATCTACAACCATCTAATCTTTAACAAACCTGACAAAAACAAGCAATGGGGAAAGGATTCCCCGTTTAATAAATGGTGTTGGGAAAATTGGCTAGCTATGTGCAGAAAGCAGAAACTGGACCCCTTCCTGACACCTTACACTAAAATTAACTCCAGATTTAAGGACTTAAACATAAGACCTAACACCATAAAAACCCTAGAAGAAAACCTAGGCAAAACCATCCAACACATAGGCATAGGCAAAGACTTCATGACTAAAACACCAAAAGCAATGGCAACAAAAGCCAAAATAGACAAATGGGATGTAATTAAACTTCAGAGCTTCTATACAGCAAAAGAAACATTGTTAGAGTGAACTGGCAACCAATAGAATGGGAAAAATTTTTTGCAATCTACCCATCTGACAAAAGGCTAATATCCAGAATCTACAAAGAACTAAAACAGATTTACAAGAATAAAACAAACTCATCCAAAAGTGGGTGAAGGATATGAACAGACACTTTTCAAAAGAAGACATATATGAAGCCAACAAACATATGAAAAAATGCTCATCATCACTGGTCATTAGAGAAATGCAAATCAAAATCACATTGAGATACCATCTCACACCATTTAGAATGGTAATTATTTAAAAATCTGGAGACAACAGATGCTGGAGAGGACGTGGAGAAATAGGAACACTTTTACACTGTTGGTGGGAGTGTAAATTACTTCAACCATTGTGGAAGACAGTGTGGTGATTCCTCAAGGATCTAGAAAAAGAAATTCCATTTGACCCAGCAATCCCATTACTGGGTATATACCCAAAGGACTATAAATCGCTCTATTATAAAGACACATGCACACATATGTTCATCGCGGCACTGTTTACAATAACAAAGACCTGGAACCAACCCAAATGCTCATCAATGATAGACTGGACAAAGAAAATGTGGCACATAGACACCATGGAATACTATGCAACCATAAAAACAGATGAGTTCGTGTAGGGACATGAATGAACCTGGAAACCATTATTCTCAGCAAACTTACACAAGAACAGAAAATCAAGCACCGCATATTCTCACTCATAGGCAGGTGTTGAACAATGAGAACATGTGGACACAGAGGGGAGCATCACACACTGGGGTCCACTGTGGGGGTCTGGGGGAGGGACAGTGGGAGGAGGGTGGGGTGGGCTAACATGGGGAGAAATGTCAGATACAGGTGATGGGGGGATGGAGGCAGTAAACCACCTTGCCATGAATGTACCTATGCAATGATCTTGCATGATCTGCACATGTACCCCAGAATCTAAAGCACAATTAAAAAAAAAAAAAAAGAAACAGTATGTGTTTGGAATATAGGAAATCCCCTTAGGACATCTCTTAGTGTTACCATGCCCTGTGATTTAAGTCAATTTCAAACTACAATGAACCAATCCAGGCAGGACTACCAATGGCCAGACCCCTTAGGAATGAAGGTCTGGGGCTGGTCCGAAGGTAGTGAGTTATCTCAATTGATTGTTCACAGTCAGTTACAGATAGAACTCGTTGTTCTACTCTTTCCCCGCTTCTCACTGCCGCAGTTGACTAGTCTAAAAAAAAAAAGGAATGAAGATCTGGGTCACCCCACCTGACAAAAAACTGACCAGTTGAGGTGTTTGCTGAAAGCAAATGGAATATGAAATGTGTACTGAAAGAAGATAGTTATATATGCCAGCTATGACCACATGACTAGTTACAGAAATGAATAGCTTACTTGTCATGAGTATTTCCTCTTTATTTTGTTATGGAGTAAATGTGTATGTGTGTGTGTGTGTGTGTGTGTGTGTGTGTGTAGGCAAATATCTTTTTGTCTTTCCTATATCATCCCCTTATCATGTAACTAAGATGTATTGACTTTATATCATAGTCTTTAAGTATTAACTTTACACAATAGCATTTAAGTTTTGAGATAAGAAGATTAAACATCACTCAAGGAAAGGGGGTTAGTGTGTTTTGGTTATACACAGTGGCACGTTGGGTGGAATTACATACTTGCTATTGTCTTCATTTGGAGATTAAGTATGCATAGGAGTACAAAGCTGGCAACGGTTGGACTTGTGATGGTTAATTTTGTGTGTCAACCTGACTGAACCACAGGGTACTTAGATATTTGGTCAAACATTATTCTAGGTGTTCGAGTAAACATTATTCTAGGTGTTTTTGAATGAGATTAACATTTATGTTGGTAGACTGAGTAAGCAGACTGCCCTTTTTAACATGGGTAGGCCGCATCCAATCAAATGAAGTGCTGAATAGAACCAAATGGCCGACATTCCTTACATAAGAGAGAATTCCTCCTGCTGGCCTGTCTGCCTTTGACCTGGGACATGGACTTTTCCCTGCCTTCACATTCAAACTCAAAGATGGACTTTTCCTGGTTCCCAAACCTGCCAGCCTTTGGACTGGAACTTCACCATCAGTTCTGGGTCTCAGGCCTTTGGACTCAAACAACATAATTGGCTCTCTTGAGTCTCTAACTTCCCAACTCACCCTGTAGATCTTGGAAATTAAGACCAACCTGACAACAAAGCAAGATCTCATTATTACAAATAATAACAACAAAGTTAGCCAGGCATGGTGGCACACACTTGTAGTCCCAGCAACTTGGGAAGCTGAGGTGTGAGGATCACTTGAGCCCAGGAGGCCGAGGCTGCAGTGAACTATGATTGTGTCACTGTACTTCAGCCTAGGTGACGAAGTGAAATGGTGAGACCCTGTCTCAATTTTTTTGTCTTTGATTTTCTGAAGTTTCAATATAATATGCCTGTGTGTAAATGTTTTGGTATATAAATCCTGCTTGGTGTTTTCTGGCCTTCTTGAATCTCCGGTATGGTCCACAGTATTTATTCCAAATAAGTATCATTATTTTGGAAAATTCTTAGTTATTTTGAGTAAATTTTCTGTTCCTTCCTTTTCCTTCTGATATTCCCTTTACATGTATGTTATTCCATCTGTAACTGTCCCACATTTCTTGGTTATTACATTCTATTTTTCCTCTCTTTTTTCCAATTTGATTTTCAGTTTGGTGTTTTAATTGATGTATCTTTAAGTAAACTGATTATTTCCTCATCTGTGTGCAGTCTACTGGTGAGGCCATCAAAAGCATTCTTCATTTCTGTTATATATTTTTTATATATATTTTCAAAAGGATCTAAAAATTTCCTTTTGAATCATTCTTAGAGTTCCTATTTCTCTGCTTACATTAACCATCTGTTTTAAATGTTGATAACATTTTCATTAGAACTCTTAGCATATTAGTTACAGTTCTTTTAAGTTTCTTGTCTGATAGTTCCAAAATTTGTGTCATATCCGAGTGGTTCTGAAGCTTGCTCTTGATCTTAGACTATGTTTCTGCTTTCTAGCCTGCTTTGCCATTTTTTTTCAAAGCTGGACATGATGTATTGAGTAAAAGAAACGGAGTTAAATAGGTTTGTATCCTGAGGTTTTGTGTTTACCTGGCTAAGAGGTAGGACAGGTTTATTATTTGCCGCAGCTGTAGGTGTCAGAGGCTAAAACTTGCTCAAATGTCCTTGTTTCTGTCTTCCCATTGTCTTTGAATTTCTTTTTTCTTTTCTTTTCTTTTTTTTTTTTTTTTGAGACAAAGTCTTACTGTATCACTCAGGCTGGAGTGCGGTGGCACAATCTTGCCTCACTGCAACCTCCGCCTGCTGGGTTCAAGCAATTCTCCTGTCTCAGCCTCCTGAGTAGCTGGGATTACAGACATGTGTCACCACACCTGGCTAATTTTTGTATTTTTAGTAGAGATGGGGTTTCAACATGTTGGTCAGGCTGGTCTTGAACATCTGACTTCTTGATCTACCTGCCTCGGCCTCCCAAAGTGCTGGGATTACAGGCATGAGGCACCACACCCGGCCTAATTTTTGTATTTTTAGTAGAGACGGGGTTTCACCGTGTTGGCAAGGCTAGTCTTGAACTCCTGTCCTCAGTTGATGCATCTGCCTCGGCCTCCCAAAGTGCTGGGATTACAGGCATGAGCCACCACACATGGTCTGTCTTTGGATTTCTTTAGAGACTTTTTACAAAACCAGTCTGAGCATTGCAGTTATTTCAGTTGTAATCCCCTGTTATTATGTAGGAGCCTGACTGATGTCGTGGTAAAGAGAGGTATATTAGGATTCTCTGGAGGGTCAGCATTAACAGAATACATGTATATATGAAGGGCAGTTTATTAAGGAGTACTGACTCATATGATCACAAGGTGAGGTCCTGCAATAGGGCCGTCTGCAAGCTGAGGAGCAAGGAAGCCAGTGCAAGTCCCAAAAGCTCAAAAGTAGGGAAGCCAAAAGTGCAACTTTCAGTCTGCGGCTGAAGGCCTGAGAGTCCCTGGCAAACCACTGGTATAAGTCCAAGAGTCCAAAAGCTGAAGAAGCTAAAGTCCGATGTCTGAGGATGGGAAGCATCCAGCACAGGGGAAAGATGGAGGCCGGAAGACTCAGCAAACTCAAGTCCTTTTACATTCTTCTGTCTGCTTTTAGCCTAGCTATGCTGGCAGCTAATTAGTTGGTACCTATCCAGATTGAGGGTGGATTCACTTCTCCCAGTCCACTGACTCAAATGTTAATCTCCTTTGGCAACACTCTCACAGACATACCAAGGAATACTACTTTGTATTGGTCAATCCAATCAAGTGAACACTCAATATTAACCGTCACAACAGGGAAGAATTCTATAATTCTAAAGTTAGGTCTTATTCTGCTAGTCTTTTGTTGAGCCTAAACCCTAGGGTTATAACCTTCCCAAGGGATTCTCAGCTCTTTTTGCTTCCTTAGGTAAGTCAAGAGGGCTAGAGGGTTTTGGAATTGGGTATTTTTCACTCTCTAGGTAGGTATGGCTCTGGAGAATAATTTCCCTGAGGGAAGGTTTTGTCAAGAACAGCAGAATGCTGTGGGTGTATTTCACAATCATTGCTTTTTCCTCCCTCTGTTGGAAGCATAAAAAGATTTTTCTCTGAGAACCTGGTGGGGTTCTTGAAGAAAAAACTCATAAAAGTGTGAGGGTCTCCCTAACACTGAGGCCCCAGAGTTTTAACTCTTAAACTAGTTCACAGGGAGCCTCCAGTAATTTGCCAATTATAGTTTGCTTAAGCATTCCTACCACATTAACAATCTCAGTGAGATAACTTTCATGTGACTCAAAATTGAGAAGAAATGAAAGAAAATATCCATACATTTGTTTATTAAAAATTATTTTGCACAACAAACTCATTGCAAACAAAGCTAAAAGACAAATGACAACTAGGAAAATGTTTGCTACTCAAATGACAAAGGCCTAAATATTTTAAAATTGAGAAAAAAGGACAATTATTTTGAAAAATGGACAAAAGATATAAACATACATTTCACAGAAACAAAGGCTTTTCCATATGTGAATGCATGCCTAATCTCAGTCATAATATATACAAGTTAAAACTTGTTTATGTTGTTGATGTAGTCAGTTTTCATTTATCAGATTGGTAAACATTCAGAATTTTGACAACATAGTCTATTGGGAAAGCTGTGTGGGAGCTAGGCACTCTGGCACTCTGATATATTTCTGGTAGAGATGTGAATGACACAACTTTGGAAGGGAATTTGCCAACATACTAGCAAAATTACATATTCATTTATCTTTTTATTGTTGTTTAGATACAGGGTTGCCAAACTGCCCAGGCTGGTCCCGAACCTCTGGCCCCAAGGGTTTCTCCCTCCTTGGCCCCACAAAGTGCTAAGACAACAGACATGAGCCACCATGCTCAGCCTCATTTAGCTTTTGACCTAGCAATCTTACTTTCAGAAGTGTGGAAGTGTGATTCCAAAGATAAATCAACAAAAATAAAATACGACTTACATACAACATTATGATTAAATTTATA
Organism: Alouatta palliata; assembly: GCA_004027835.1. NCBI lineage: Eukaryota > Metazoa > Chordata > Mammalia > Primates > Atelidae > Alouatta > Alouatta palliata. Next base: position 44,095 of record PVKV010014524.1, read on the forward strand.
ACAAATGATTGGGGATAGCTCAAATGTTTGTTAATAAGGGGCTAGCTGAAGAAATGATGGTATATCCACACAATGAAGTACTAGGAAGGTCTGAAAACTGATAAAAAGATCACTGTATATTGATATAGAGTGATTTCTAGAATGTATTCTTAAGTGGGAGGAAAAAGTAAGGTACAAAACAAGGTTTAGTATGCCAATTTTTGCAAAATAAAGAAAGAAAGAAAGAAAGAAAGAAAGAAAGAAAGAAAGAAAGAAAGAAAAAGAAAAAGAAGAAAATAAAATGGTAAACCAAAATCTATTAAGGGGTTGTTACATGTGAGGAGAGAGAGAACAGCATGTAGAAGACAGCCACAGCAGTGAGATTTCTGTAAATTTAGGTTATATAGTTCTTCAAATAATGCAAGACACTACAACAAAAAACAAAAAAGTGCTATAAAAATGTTAAACAATATTCAGTAGTCTTATTGCCATTTTGAAACTCTAAGTTTATTGTGGAATAAAGTAACTAAGTAACTATGTTGTGTTTTGAAATCAAGGTTTTCAAGGTAAGAAAGAAAACTAAGTATAAAATCAAAAGAATTTAGTAAAAACCATGTAATTTGTTCAGGCACAGTGGCTCATGCCTACAATCCCAGTACTCAAGAGACCAAGGTAGGAGAATTGCTTGGGCCCAGAAGTTTGAGACCAGCCTGGGCAACATAGGGAGATCTTGTCTCTGCCAAAAAATAAAAATAAAAAATTAGTTGAGTGTGGTGATGTGTGCCTGTAGTAGTACTTAGCTAAGTAGCTACTTAGGAGAGTGAGGCAGGTGGATCGTTTGAGCCCAGAAGTTCGAGGCTGCAGTGAGCTATAATGGTGCCACTGCACTTCAGCCTAGGCAACAGATTGAGACCCTGTCTCAAAAACAAACAAACAAACAAACCACTATGCAATTTTACATTTAAATCAGAAATACAGTAAGAATTTTATTCCCCCATTAAAAATATTTTTTTCTAGTTCTATTCACTGAAAAAGTCTGTAAGCCATGACAACCCTATAGCAATAAGCATTCATATATTCCAGAATATCATATGCAAATACAGTTTCTCAATAAAAGGAAACAGGGATCTGATTCCAATTCTTTGGCTGTACTAATTTACATTCCAAAATACAGTATATAAGGGTTTACCTTTCCTACACATCTTCAGTAGCATGTGTTATTTCTTTTTGATAATACCATTTAAACTGAGGTGAGATGACATCTCAATGTGGTTTTGATTTACATTTCTCTAATCATTAGTGATGTTGAACATTTTTTTTCATATATCTGTTGGCCATTTGTATGTCTTCTTTTGAGACATGTCTATTCAGATCTTTTGCCCATTTTCATGTTGGATTATTTGGTTTTTGCTATTAAGGTGTTTGAGTTCCGGCTGGTCTGAGTGCAGTGGTGTTTACAACTAATTGATCACAACCAGTTACAGATTTCTTTGTTCCTTCTCTACTCCCACTGCTTCACTTGACTAGCCTTAAAAAAAATTTTTTTTAAATAAATAAAATAAAATAAAATAAAATAAATAAAAAAAAGGTGTTTGAGTTCCTTATATATTCTGGTTATTAATCCCTTGTTGAATAAATAGTTTACAAAAATTTTCTCTCATTCTGTAGATTGTCTCTTTACTTCATTGATGCTTTCTTTTATTGTGCAGAAGATTTTTATCCTCATTTAATCCCTTTTGTCAAGTTTTGCTTTGGTTACCTGTGCTTTTGAGGTCTGTGATGGTTAATACTGAGTGTCAACTTGATTGAAGGATACAAAGTATTGATCCAGAATGTGTCTGTGAGGGTGTTGCCAAAGGAGATTAACATTTGAGTCAGTCGGCTGGAAAAGGCAGACTCACCCTTAATCTGGGTGGGTACCATCTAATTCTAGCCAGTGAGACTAGAATATAAGCAAACAGAAAAATGTGAGCGACTGGCTTAGCCTCCCAGCCTACATCTTTCTCCTGTGCTGCATGCTTCCTGCCCTTGAACATCAAACTCCAGGTTCTTCAGATTTGGTACTTGGACTAACTCTCCTTGCTCTTCAGCCTACAGATGGCCTACTGTGGGACCTTGTGATCACATGAATTGATACCTAGCAAAATCACACACACACACACACACACACACACACATATATAAATACCCACACAATGTTTACATACGTGTGGTACACCTACACAATGTGGTACATCCACACTATGAAGTACTAGGAAGCTCTGAAAACTGATAAAAACATCCCTGTATATTGATATAGAGTAATTTCTAGAACATATTGTTAAGTGGGGGGAAAAAGTAAGGTACAAAACAAGGTTTAGTATGCAAATTTTTGCAAAAAGAAAAAAAAGGAAAAGAAGAAAATGGTAAATAAAAATCTATTAAGGGGTTGTTACATATGAGGAGAGAGAGATACAATTTCTCAATAAAAGGAACCAGGGATCTGATTCCAACTCTTTGGCTGTACTAATTTACATTCCAAAATACAGTGTATAAGAGAATATACATATTCCATTAGTTCTGTCCCTCTAGAGAACTCTGATTAATACAGATTTGCTACCAGGAGTGGTTCTATGGAAACAGAATATTAAGGAAGGAGTTCTTTCATTGGTATTGGGGTTTTTGGAGTTGGCTGCTTAATATGATTAGAGCCCTAAATGCTAAGGACTCTACTTCTAATAGTATGGAGAACACTGATAGTCCTTGGTGTGAACTGTTTAGAGAGTTACGCAAAATAAATGCATTTGACACTCCTGATTCATCGCTCAGGAGAAGCAAGAGTTTAGTGATCCTATACGTAATACCTTTGATCATATGTGGAGAATCAAAGAACATAATGAAGCTAGTTGGTTGCTCTTAAGTTCAGAGGACAAAGTGATGGAAGAAAATGATGAACTCAGGGATTCTACCTCTTGGCTTCAGAAGCAGATATTTAGCCTCAAATCTGCTAAGATTGACCTGAGTGAGAGTCTTATCTCCTGTAGAAAAAGAGCTGAAATTGTAGAAAAATAGGCACAAGCCCTTATCATGCGAGTTGTTGACCTGCAAGGAAAGGTGCATGCACAGCCTCGCCAGGTGTCTACTGTTAAAGTGAGGACATTGATTGGAAAAGAATGGGACCCTGCAACTTGGAAGGGGGATGTGTGGGAGGACCCTGATGAAGCTGGGAACACTGGTTTGTAAACTCTGATGAACCTTTTTAGTCAGAAGAAACAGCTCCCCCAACCCCACTAGTGGCAACATCCCCTCCCCAACCCATGCTACCATCAGCCTTTCCACCTTTGTCTGAGAAGATATATCATGTGCTGCCTGAGGCAACAGTGACAGCCTCCTGAGGCAATTGCCAGGCACGATAATGCTAATTCTCCTCAGGAGCCACCCCCAACACCCCTATTTGCTTCTAGATCTATAACTAGACTAAAGTCCCGGTGGGCCCTTAGAGGCGAGGTTGAGAATGTGATCCATGAGGAGGTGTGCTACACTCGAAAATAACTGCTTGAGTTTTCTAATTTATATAACCAGAAATCTGGAAAACGGCATGGGAATAGAGATTAAGGCTGTGAGATAATGGTGGAAGGAACATAGAGATAGATCAGGCTGAATCTATTGATTTGGGCCCACTAAGTAGGGACTCTGCCTTTAATGTTGCAGCTTGGGGAGTTAAAAAAAGGTTCTAATAGTTTATTTGCTAGGTTAGCTGAAATATGGATTAAAAGATGGCCCACTGTGAGGGTGCTGAAAATGTCTGATCTCCCTTAGTTTAATGTAGAGGAAGGGATCCAAAGACTTAGGGAGATTGGGGTATGAAGCAAAATAGTTACTTTAGATCTACTCATCTTAGCTGGGAGGTTCCAGAAGTTATACCCTTGATTAATGCCTTGTGAAATGGATTTGTGAGGGCAACACCTACATCTTTGAAGAGCCCTGTAATTGCTCTTCTCCGTATGTCATATCTAACAGTGGAAACCACAGTTACTCAACTACAACATTTAAATACAATAGAAATAATTGGATCTCAAGGTGGCAGGGGTCAAGAGGTGACACTCAACCGTTAAAGGCAAGGTGGGCATAGCCACTGTAAAGGACAGCAGGGGAAAGTGGCAAACAGTTTGACTTGTGTAGAGCTCTGGCATTGGCTAATTAACCATGGTGCTACTAGAGGTGAAACTGATAGGAAGCCTACTGTATTCCTACTTAATTTATACAAGCAGAAAACTTCTAGGTCACATGGACAAAAGACTAATTTGAATTATAAAAACTGAGAATTATGGCTCCTCAAGCAATTTCCAGACTTGAGCCATTTTACAGACCCAGAACCCATTGAATGAGGGGGAATCCAGGTCTCCTTGAGGAAGGACCCACTACATTACCAACAATTTATCCAGTGAATTTTTCTCCCATCCTTCCCCATGGTGATCTCCAGTCTTTTACCAGGGTAACTGTGCATTGGGGAAAGGGAATGATCAGACATTTCAGGGACTACTGGACACTGGCTCTGAGCTGATGTTGATTCCAGGGGACCCAAAGTGTCACTGTGCTCCTCCAGTTAAAGTAGGGGCTTATAGAGGTCAGGTAATTCAAGGAGTTTTAGCTTAGGTCCAACTTACAGTGAGTCCAGTGGATCCCGGGACTCATCCTGTGATCATTTCCCCAGTGCCAGAATGCATAATTGGCATAGACATACTCAGCAGCTGGCTCCCTGACTGGTAGGGTGAGGGCTGTTATGGAAAGGCCAAATGGAAGCCATTAGAGCTGCCTCTACCTAGAAAAATGTTAAATAAAAAACAATATCCCTTCCCTGGAGGGATTGCAGAGATTAGCAACACCGTCAAGGACTTCAAAGATGCAGGGGTGGTGATTTCCACCACATCCCCATTCAACTCTCCCATTTGGCCTGTGCAGAACACAGATGGATCCTGGAGAATGACAGTGGATTATTGTAATCAAGTTGTGACTCCAATTGCAGCTGCTGTACCAGATGTGGTTTTATTGCTTGAGCAAATTAACACCTCTCCTGGTACCTGGTATGCAGCCATTGACTTGGCAAATGCCTTTTCCTCTATTCCTGTCCATAAGGCTTACAAGAAGCAATTTGCCTTCAGCTGGCAAGGCCAGCAATATACCTTTGCTGTCCTACCCCAGGGCTATATAAACTCTAGCTTTGTGTCATAATCTTATTTGGAGAGATCTTGATCACTTTTCGCTTCCATGAGGTATCACACTGGTGCATTACACTGATGACATTATGCTGATTAGATCCAGTGAGCAAGAAGTAGCAAACACACTGGACTTGTTAATGAGACATTTGCATGCCAGCTGATGGAAAATAAATCCAAGTAAAATTCAGGGAACTTCTACCTCAGTAAAATTTCTAGGGGTCCAGTGGTGTGGGACCTGTTGAGATATTCCTTCTAAGGTAAATTATAAACTGGTGCATTTGGCCCCTCCTACAACCAAGAAAGAGGCACAATGCCTCATGGGCCTATTTGGATTTTGGAGGCAACACGTTTCTCATTTGGGTGTGTTACTCTGGCCCATTTATCGAGTGACCCAAAAAGCTGTCAGTTTTGAGTGGGGTCCAGAGCAAGAGAAGGCTCTGCAACAGGTCCAGGCTGCTGTGCAAGCTTCTCTGCCATTTGGGCCACATGACCCAGCAGATCCAACAGAGCTTGAGGTATCAGTGGCAGATAGGAATGCTGTTTGGAGCCTTTGGCAGGACCTCACAGGTGAATTACAGTAGGTGCCTCTAGGATTTTAGAGCAATGCCCTGCCATCTTCTGCAGATAACTACTATCCTTTTTAGAGTAGTTGGCCTGTTACTGGGCTTTGGTGGAAACTGAACATTTGACTCTGGGTCCTCAAGTCACCATGTGATCTGAGCTGCTTTTCATGAACTGGGTACTTTCTGACTCATCTAGCCATAAAGTGGGTCATGCGCAGCAGCATTCTGTCATCAAATGGAAGTGGTATATACGCGACTGGGCTCGAGCAGGTCCTGAAGGCACAAGTAAGTTACACGAGGAAGTAGCTAAATGCCCATGGTATCCACTCCTGCCACCCTGCCTTCTATCCCCCAGCCCGTACCGATGGCCTCATGGGGAGTTCTGTATGATCAGTTGACAGAGGAAGAGAAGGCTAGGGCCTGGTTCACAGAGGGTTCTGCATGATACGCAGGCATCACCCGAAAGTGCAGAGCTGCAGCACTACAGCCATTTTATGGGACATCCCTAAAGGATACTGGTGAAGGGAAATCTTCCCAGTAGGCAGAACTTCAAGTGGTGTACCTGGTTGTGCACTTTGCATGGAAGGAAAAATGGTCAGATATGCAATTATATACTGATTCATAGGCTGTAGCCAATGGTTTCGCTGGATGGTCAGAGACTTGGAAAAAGTATGATTAGAAAATTGGTGACAAAGAAATTTGGGGAAGAGTTATGTGGATGGACCTCTCTGAGCCGTCAACTGTGAAGATATTTGTAATCCATGTGAGTGCATGTGAGTGCTCACCAACGGATGACCTCGGTAGAGTATTATTTTAATAATCAAATGGACAGGATGACCCATTCTGTGGACACCACTTAGCCTGTTTCCCCAGACACCTCTGTCATTGCCCAATGGGCCTATGGTGGCAGGGATAGGTTCAGCAACATGACTTCCACTGACCAAGGCTGACCTGGCTACAGTCACTGCTGAGTGCCCAGTTTGCCAGCAACAGAGACAAACACTGAGCCCTTGATATGGCACCATTCCTTGGGTGATCAGCCAGCTACCTGGTGGCTGGCTGATTATACTGGACCTCTTCCATCATGGAAAAAAGCAGAGGTTAGGAAAAAGCAGAGGTTTGTCCTAACTAGAATAGACACTTGCCTCTGGATATGGATTTGCCTATCCTGCACACAATGCCTCTGCCAAGACTACCATCCATGGACTCATGGGATGCCTATCCACTGTCATGGTATTCCACACAGTATTGCCTCTGACCAAGGCACTCACTTTATGCCTAAAGAAGTGCAGCAGTAGGCTTATGATCATGGAATTCACTGGTCTTACTATGTTCCCCATCATCCTGAAGCAGCTGGATTGACAGATTGGTGGAATGGCCTTTTGAAGTCACAATTACAATGCCAACTAGGTGACAATACTTTGCAGGCCTGGGGCAAAGTTCTCCAGGAGCCTATGTATGCTCTGAATCAGTGTCTAATATATGGTACTGTTTCTCCTGTGCCCAGGATTCATGGGTGCAGGAATCAAGGGGTGGAAGTGGAAGTGGCACCACTGACCATCACCCCTAGTGATCCACAAGCAAAATTTTTGCTTCCTGTTCCCGTAACATTATGTTTTGCTGGCTTAGAGGTCTTAGTTCCAGAAGGAGGCAGACTGACACCAGGAGATGCAAAAACAATTCCATTATGCTGGAAGTTAAGATTGCTGCCTGGACACTTTGGGCTTCTCTTACCTTTAAGTCAACAGGCTTAGAAGGGAGTTACAGTGTTGGCTGGGGTGAATGACCCAGACTGTCAAGATGAAGCCAGTCTACTATCCCACAACGGAGGTAAGGAGGAATATACATGGAATACAGGAGATCCATTAGGGTGTCTTATTATTAACATGCCTTGTGATTAAGGTCATTGGGAAACAACAACAGCCCAATCCAGGCAGGACTACAAATGACCTAGACCCTGAAGGAATGAAGTTTTCGGTCACTCCACCAAGAAAAAACTATGTCCTGCTGAGATGCTTGCTGAAGACAAAGGGAATACAGCATGGGTAGTACAAGAAGGTAGTCATCAATACCAGCTACGACCACATGACCAGCTGCAGGAATGAGAACTGTAATTGTCATGAGTATTTCCTCCTTCTTTTGTTAAAAACATGCTTGTGCATGTATACACTTGTACTAAGAAAATTCATTTCCTTTCTCCTTTGTCACTTGACATAAGATTTATTGACTTCAGATCAGCATTTATTATGTAACAGTATTTGGGTCAGGGATTGGTGCATTTCTGGTTGTACAAAGGATAGTTGTATCATGTGAGGAGTAATTATGACCTTATTATCATCTTTATTTGAAGATTATGTATGATCTCAGGACATGTACGTGGGTCCAAGTTGACAAGAAGTAGACTTGTGAGGGTGAATACTGAGTGTCAATGTGATTGGATTTAAGGATACAAAGTATTGATCCTGGGTGTGTCTGTGAGGGTGTTGCCAAGGGAGATTAACATCTGAGTCAGTGGGCTGGGAAAGGCAGACCCACCCTTAATCTGGGTGGGCACAATCTGAGGAGTTGCGAGCATGGCTAGAATATAAGCAGGCAGAAAAATGTGAAAAGACAGACTGGCTTAGCCTCCCGGCCTACATCTTTCTCCCCTACTGGATGTTTCTTGCCCTCAAACACTGGATTCCAAGTTCTTCAGTTTTGGAAATCCAACTGGCTCTCCTTGTTCCTCAGCCTGCAGACAGCCTATTTTGGGACCTTGTGATTGTGTGAGTTAATACTTAATAAGCTCCCCTTTATATATTTATGTATTCCATTAGTTTTGTCCCTCTAGATAACCCGATTACAAGGTCCTACTCAAGAAATCTTTGCCCAGACCAATGTATTGAAGTAGTTCCTCAATGTTTTCTTCCAGCAATTTTATAGTTTCAGGTCTTGCGATTAAGTCTTTAATCCATTTTGGCTTGATTTTTGCATATGGTAAAACATAGGGGTCTAGTTTCATTCTTCTGCTTGTGGATATCCAATTTTCCCAGCACCATTTCCTGAAGAGGGTATCCTTTCCCCAGTGTACGATCTTAGCATCTTTGTCAAAAATGAGTTGGCTATAAATGCATGAATTTATTTCTGCATTCTCTATTTTGTTCCCTTGGTCTATGTGTCTGTTTTTATGACAGTACCATGTGGTTTTGGTTCCTACAGCATTGTAGTATATTTTACAGTCAGGTAATGTGATGCCTCTAGTTTTGTTTTGTTGCTCATGATAACTTTGGCTATCGGGGATCTTTTGTGATCCATAAAAATTTTAGAATTTTTTTTTTTTTTGTTTCTGTGAAGAGGGTCATTTGTAATTTGATATGGATTGCACTGAATCTGTAAATTGCTTTGGGTTGAGCAGACATTTAAATAATGTCAGTTCTTCCAACCCATGAATATGGGTTATCTTCCATTATTTTGTGTGTTCTTTTCAATTTCTTTCATCAGTGTTTTATAGTTTTCACTGGAGAGATCTTTCACTTCTCTATGGGGTTTATTCTTAGAGTTTTTTTTTTTTTTGTAACTATTATAAATGAGATTGCTTTCTTGATTTCTTTTTTAAGTTGTTTCCTGTTGGTATATAGAAATGCTATTGATTTTTTATGTTGATTTTGTGTCCTGCAACTTTACTGAATTCCTGTATGAGTTGAAACCATTTTTTGGTGGAAATTTTTACTTTTTCTTTCTCTTTATTTTTTGTTTTGAGATGGGGTCTCTCTCTGTTGCCTAGGCTGGAGTACAGTAGCATGATCTTGGCTCATTGTAGCCTCCACCTCCCAGGTTCAAGCAATTCTCCCATCTCAGCCTCCCAAGTAGCTGGGATTACAGGCGCACAACCGTGCCCAGCTAATTTTTGTATTTTTAGTAGAGATGGAGTTTTGCCATGGTGATTAGGCTGGTTTTGAACTTTTGACCTCAGGTGATCCACCCTACTCAGCCTCCCAAAGTGTTGGGATTACAGGCATGAGTCACTGCACTTGGCCAACTTTTGCTGTTTTTAAATGTAAGGTTATATTATGTGATACGATCAAACAAGGACAACTGAACTTTTTCCTTTACAATTTGGATGCCCTTTATTTCTTTCTCTTGTCTAATTGCTTTGGCTATGACTTCTAGTACTATGTTGAGTAAAAGTGTTGAAAGTGAGCATCCTTCTCTTGTTCCAGTTCTTAAAGGAAAGACTTTCAATTTTTCCCAATTTGGTATGATGCTAGCTGTGGGTTTGTCATATATGGCCATCATTGCTTTGAAGTATGTTTATTTTATACCCAGTTTGTTAAGAATTTATTAAAAAGAGATACTAAATTTTATGAAATGCTTTTAAATATTTATTGAAAGATCAGTTTATCCTTTATTGTATTAATGTGATGTATAACATTTAGATTTTTTATATGTTGAACCATCTTTGCATCTCTGGAATGAATCCCACTTGATCATGGTGAATGATCTTTTTAAAGTGTTGTTGAATTTGGTTTGCTAGAATTTGTTGAGGATTTTTGCATCTATGCTCATCTAGGATACTAACCTTTAGTTTTCTTTTTTTGTGTGTGTCCTTGTCTGATTTTGGTTTCAGGGTAATGATGACCTCATAGAATGAGTGTGGAAGTATTTCCTTCTCATCAGTTTCTTGGAATAGTTTAAGAATAGTTGGCATTAATCTTTTAAACATTTGGTAACATTCAACGGTGAAGCCATCTAGTCCTCAGCTTATCTTTGTTGGGGGACTTTTTATTACTGTGTCTGTCTCATTACTTGCTATTGGTCTGTTCAGGTGTTCTATTTCTTCTTGGTTCAATCTTGGTACATTTAATATGTCTAGAAATCTATCCATTTCTTCTAGGTTTTTCAATTTGTTGGCATATAGTTACTAATAATAGTCTCTACTGATCCTTTGACATCTTTTTTTTTTGTCTCAGATTGTGTTTTTTTGTGTCTTTTCTCTATTTTTCTTAGTCTAGCTAGTGGTTTATTGATTTTATCTTCTCAAAAAATCAACTTTTAATTTCATTTATCATTGCATTGTATTTAGTCTCATTTATTCTGATTTATTGTTATTATTAATTTTCAGACACAGTCTTGCTCTGTTGCCCAGGCTGGAGAGTGGCACAATCTTGGCTCACTGCAACCTCTGCCTCCCATGTTCAAGCAATTCTCCTGCCTCAGCCTTCTGAGTTGCTGGGATTACAGGTGCCTCCTACCATGCCTGGCTAATTTTTGTATTTTTAGTAGAGATGAGGTTTCACCATGTTGGCCAGGCTGGTGTAGCTCCTGACCTCAAGTGATCCACCTGCCTCTGCTTCCCAAAGTACTGGGATTACAGGTGTGAGCCACCATGCCTGGCCCCAATCTTTAATATTTCTTTTCATCTACCAGTTTTGGGTTTGGTTTGTTCTTGCTTTTCTAGTTTGTTAAGGTGCATTGTTAGGTTGTTTATGTTCTAAAGTATAAAAGTTTTCATACTTTTTTTCCTTTTTCTCATCCATGGACTCAGGTCACAATCTACTTTTTTGATATAGGCATTTATTCCTATAATGTTCCTGTTAGTACTGTTCTTTCTGTGTTCCATGAGTTTTAATATGTTGTGTTTCAATTTTTGTTTCACTACTATTTTTATTTCCTCCTTAATTTCTTCATTGATCCAGTAGTAGTTCACGAGAATGTTGTTTAATTTCCATGTATTTGTTTAGTTTGCATAGTTTCTCATTATCAATTTCTAGTTTAATTCCATTTGGGTTAGAAAAGATACCTGATGTGATTTTGATTAGTTTGAATTTGTTGTTTTGTCATCTAATATATGGTCTACCCTGGAGAATGTTCTATGTGCTGATAAGAATGTCTAGTATGTAGCTGTCAGATGAAATGTTCTTAAGTGTAAGTAAAGTCCAGTTGGTCTAGATTGTTGTTTAATTCTGACATTTTCTTGAGTTTTGTCTGGATGACCTATTTTTTTGAATAATCTATTGTTGAAAGTGGTTTTTGAAGACCCCTACTATTGTTGTACTGCAATCTATTGCTCCCTTTAGATTTATTATTATTTGCTTTATGTGTCTGGTTGCTCTGATGTTGGTTGGATATACATTTACAGTTGTTACATCCTCTTGCTGAATCGTTCTATTTATCATTACATAATGACTTTCTTTGACTCTTTTTATAGTTTTGACTTCAAATCTATTTTATCTAATGTAAGTATAAATACTCCTACTCTTTTGTAGTTTCCATTTTCATAGAATATCTTTTTCTGTCTCTTCACTTTAAGTGTATGTATATCTTTATGGACGAGGCAATTTTTTTATAGGCAGCAGTTAGGTCTTATTAAACGTTATTCAGCCACTCTGTGTCTTTTAATTGGATAATTTAGTCAACATACATTCATTGTTATTATGATGGCTAAGAACTTACTACTGACATTTTGTTATTTGTTTTCTGGTTGTTCTGTAAGTCATCTTTTCCTTGATTACTGGTTTTGTTTGTAGATAAGTGATTTTCTCTCGCAGTACGTTTTAATTTCTTGTTTTTTTTTTTTTTTTAATAATTTTTGGATATTTATTGTAAGCTTTTGTTTTGTGGTTACCACGAGGATTGCCAAAAAACATTTTATACTTATAACAAGTTATAACAAGGTAAACTGAGGACTACATAACACTGATCACAAATTAAAAGAAACAAAGAAAGAAAAAAAAAACTCTACACTTTAACTTTGCCTCTTCACTTTTGGACTTTTTATTGTCTCTATATCTTTTTATATCACCTATATCTTGACAAATTGTTGTAGTTGTTGATAGATTTGTCTTTTAGCCTTCATACTAAAGATATCAGTGGTTTATATTCCACAATTCCAGTATTAGAGTTTTATGAATTTATCTGTGTACTTATTTTTACCAATGAGTTTTATGCCTTCAGATGATTTCTTGTTGCATATTAGTATCTTTTTCTTTCAAATTGAAGAACTCTCTTTAGCATTTCTTGTAAGACAGGTCTGGTGGTAATGAATTTCCTCAGCTTTTGTTTGTCTTAGAAAGTCTATTTTTCATTCACGTTTGAAGTATAGCTTTGCTGGATTCAGTATTCTTAGTTTGGAGTTTTTTTTTTTTTTAATTTGTTTTTTTCTTCTTCAGCTCTTTAATACATCGTTCCACTCCCTCCTGGCCTGTAAGGTTCCCACTGAGAAATGTGTTACCAAATGTATCAGAACTCCTTTATAAGTTATTTGTTTATTTTCTTTTGCTGCTTTTAGGATACTTTCAGTGCTTTACCCTTGAGAGTTTTGTTATTATATGCCCTGAGGTAGTCTTATTTGGGTTTTATCTGCTTGGTGTTCTTTCACCTTCTTGCCCCTGGATATACATATCTACCTCTAGGTTTGAAAAACTCTGTGCTATTATTTCTTTGAGTAAACTTTTACCCTAATCTTTTTCTTTACA